>RYFJ01003013.1:0-177218 GCA_003991445.1 Oryza meyeriana var. granulata | reverse complement strand
TATATTATTCAAAATTTAAAGTGTTCCAGGGGGCTTATTTCAACTGTGGAGTTTTTAACCTTTTTGACTGGAGGCAAAATAGTTCATAAATTTGTGGGGAGTCTACTTGCATTTTCCCCTCCCGAAAAATGAAGTTATGGCAGAAGGAACGCAAAATGAACTGTTCAGGTTTCCAATCAGAATTTCCGTAATGGATAAAATATTCTACCTAGTTAAATCAGTCATTGTTTTCTTAAGTCCTACCGAAGAGGGTGTAAACAGGAAAAACTTTTATCGACAGCATAGGTTTCTCATTTTGTTTCTCCAGCGATTTAAATTGTGAACGGAGGGCCCCACAGGTTCGGCTGTGAAACAGGATTATTTGCGCTGAGGCCCCTCGGGTCCTGGAAATCGAACCAGCACGGATCCTAAAACACGGTGACATTGGGAGAGTAGTTTTTTTTATTAAGAGTCCTCGTTTGTTTTTAAGTTATACAGAGCTCTATGGCCCATTTGTCAGTGACTAGTACTTTTTGCCTAAAGACCTAAGGTTTTAAATCCTCGCTCGGGCGTCGGTCATCCTCACACGCTAACCACAGCGGGGCCCGGCGTAACACCCTAAAAATTACTTAATTAAATTAATAGGAGTGAAAATATAAAATCAGAGAAAAATCTACAACAAAAGTTGAGGGCCTAGAGATAATTTTAGAAATACTTTGCTTAATCTTTACCTCCTGGAATTTTCTGGATTTAAATTGAGCAAAGAAAGTATTTTAATGGGATTAAACAAGCTTTACATCATCTTAAAATTAAAAGAAAAAAGTTTCAAAACCCCATCCCTGAACTCGGGCCAAGTTCGGCCCATTCCTATGCACTTATCCTCTCCCGCAGTGTGCCCGCAGCCCACGGCCTGCAACCGCCGCGCCCTCCATTCCAATGGCAGGTGGACCCCACCTATTGGGTCTGTCTGTCGACTCGGGTCAGAGTGCTCTTGTCCACCACCGCGGGCCAAATCCGCTCGATTCACCTCCCGTGTGCTCGACTCAAATTGAAATTGAGGGTTTTTTTCCCCTTGTCCGCCCTCTATCTTATCCCCTAACATCTTTCGGAGCCCAAATCACGGCAAATCACGCTCGGGCTCAAGTCTGATTGGGGAAATCCCTAGCCCTACTTCCAGCCACCATGGAGTTCGTTCCTGAACAGGTTCCTCTCCTTCTCCCTTTAAATAGCGACATTCACCCGCCCGAGACCCTGGGAGCTTTTCCGACGCTTCATCTCCAACCATAACCAACCCTAGCCCTCTCTCTGTGCACTGGACCCCGCCACCGCGTGGTTAGAGCCCTCAGTTGCATCTAGCCACCACCTCCGCCATCGCCAGCACTTGCCGTCACCTCGGTTAGCTTCGCCAGAGCGCTAGGAAGCAAGGCCATCATACCCTAGCCACCGGAGACCGTCGGAACACCATCACTACCGAAGACCTGAGGAACGTGTGGAGGCCATGGGCCCCGGGTACCTCACCACCTACATATGGGCCACTCGGATAGAGGATGGGCCGAATTGTGTAGTTAGAGATAAGATAGCTCCCGGCTGGCTTTGCCTTATACGATAAGGAAAACAGAGTCTTAGTCGGATAAGTTTCTATCTCTAAGAAGGAAATCCCTTGGCCGTATCCGGCTGGGATTCTTATCATGTACCCCTATCCCCTAGTATATAAAGGGAGGCAGGGCTCCCCATGGGGGCACGGGAGATCATTGATCGACATAACCTCTCAGAGGAATAACACCATAAAACTGATGTAGGATATCTCACATTGAAGGGCCTGAACCAGTATAAAATCTCTTGCGTTCCTCTGCAATCCACTGAGTTTTCCCTTTGCCGAGTACCCTATAGTTTTATTGCCAGTGTAAAACATCGACAGTTGGCGCGCTAGGTAGGGGCTCCGGCAAGTTTCACATTTACAAGCTCGATGGATCCAACAAGAGGAGTCGACGGCGACAAGTTCTTCCCCGGAGACGTGATTTCCTTCGGAAGCCTCGACTTCATCGCCGACCAGATCGGCAATCTGACCTTGGCCGAAGCAGATCCAATCCAACCGGCCGAGGAACCAGCCGACTCCGCGCCAGTCGGCCCACCAGATGCGGCGACAATCATCATCAAGCCGCAGCACCAACTCTCTGCATCGCCGAGCCATGGGACAACTCTCTCCGCCGGCGTTCGGCCCGAGTCAGGCCTAGAGTCGACTCAGGTCGGGCAAGGAAGGAGGGAGATCCTCAATTTCCCACTCGGATTCGGCAATGTCACACGATCGCATCCCATGCGGCACTCCCGATCTCCCGTGCTTTAGTTTGGACACGGCCCTGGACCGTTTCAGATTGGATCTAGGATAATCGGGGCAATTTTTACTCCGCTCAACTACGCGGACTCCGACTCCCAGTCGGACACCAGTTCAAACTCTGGTCCGGACACCAGTTTAGCGAGTCTCCTCATCTCCCGTGAAATCTTCATGGCATCAATGCCCCCATAGGAGATTCGTCGAGCGCAAGAGGAACAACAAGAGGAGGACCGCCGACTAAGACAACAGGAGGAAGCCAACCGCGAGGCTTGCAATGACGAGCTGTGACAGGCTGGGCGAGTCGCCCAGCAGCAGATCCTCCAAACCAAAGTCGGTGACCAGGACATCTTCGTCACGCCACAACAGAATGTCGTGGCCGCCGCAACCCTGCTGGACACACTCCAGCTCGGGCCTGACCACCAGGCCACCCCGACTATCGCCAAGATCAAGGCGATGATCACAGCTGCCGCCTATCAGTAGCAACAGCAGTCGGGTGACACAGTTATACCGACCAATTGGGTCGGGTTCTCCAGCGGCAGGATCATCTGCATCAACTCTACGCTGGGCAGCCGGCTCTAGTCGGCCACGCGAGGAGTCCCGACAAACCTCACTCGGCGGCACCAACAACAACCGGTGGTGCCACCAGTTCGACCGCCGATCCAATCAGGACCTCTGAGTCCGACTACAACGCGACCTTCGCCATACCATAAATGCCCGGCGCGAAGAACATGAAGAAGATGAGCGTCGCCGAATGGAGGACAAAAACGAACGCTTCAGTCTCCACCACGACGGTTACGCCGCCCCAGACGGAGCCGGAGCCCTGACGAAGATGAAGGCATTTCCGCTTTCAGACGGGAGCTCTAGGAGGTTGACTGGCCGTCGGGCTTCGAGCCTACGAGGATCGAGAAATACGACGGCAAAACCAGCCCCGAGTCCTAGCTCACCGTATACACCCTGGCGGTTCGCGCAGTCGGAGGTGATAGTAAAGCCATGGCTAACTACCTCCCAGTCGCCCTGGCCTACTCGGCGAGGACATGGCTACTAGGCCTCCCGAGCGGTCGATCGGTTCCTGGGACACTCAGGGAGTGTTCATCGCTAACTTCCAGGGGACCTACGAGAGCCATCTTCAGAGCACGATCTTTATCAGTTGCACCAAAAGAAGAAGGAGTCTCTACGCGAATTCATCAAGAGGTTTTCCGAGAAGCGCAACCACATTCCAACCATCAAGGACGAGGCTATCATCGCCGCCTTCCGCAAGGGAGTAAAGGACTCCCCGTTCACCGCGAAGTTCACTTGGAAGCCACCATCCACAGTCCGGGCCCTCTTCGACATGGCTAAGAAATACGCCGACTTGGCCGAAGTAGTCGCCAAGGCCTTCGACGAGAAGAAGGAGCCCCGACAAAAAGATCATAAGGCAAAAGCCGACAATGAGCCGTCTCAAAACAAGTTTCGCAGCCGCAAGCGGAAGTCGGACAACAAGGTGGCCAACATGGAGCGCACTTGGTCGTGGCCCCAGTGGAACAACGACTACCAGAAAGTCATGAGTGGGCCATGCCCCTTCCATCCCAAGGGTAAGCACGCGGCCAAAGATTGCTACATGCTCAAAAAGTTTGCCTCCGAGCAAGCTTCATCATCTGGCGCCGACAAGGACAAAGACAAGCCAGATCAGGGTTCGGCCGATGATTTTCAAGATCCTCAAGCCGAGCTCAACCATATTTTCGGAGGGCTGTCTGCCTACGAGTCCAAGCACAAACAGAAGCTATCAGTGCGCGACATCAACACGGCCTCTACAACGGACACCCCCCAGTACTTGCGCTGGTCAGAGATGGCCATTACCTTCAACCGCGCACATCACCTAGATCGGGTTTCACACCCGGGACGCTATCCACTCGTCCTGGACCCGGTCGTCAGAAATATTAGGCTGAAAAGAACCCTCATCGACGGAGGCAGCACGCTCAACATCTTATTCGCCAAGACTTTGGACGAGATGATAATTCCTCGTTCAGAATTACGGCCAAGCACCGCGCCCTTCCACGGGATAATTCCCGGCCTGTCATCAACTCCACTCGGGCAGATCACATTGCCAGTAACCTTCGGCACGCGGGATAACTTCTGCACGGAAAACGTCTGCTTCGAGGTCGCCAACTTCGAGACCGCGTACCACGCGATACTCGGATGACCGGCACTCGCCAAATTTATGGCAATACTGCACTATACATATATGGTGCTCAAGATGCCTAGGCCAGCAGGAGTCCTCTCCTCTGCAGTGACGTCAAGCAACCTTCACCTGCGACAAGGAGAGCTGCGAATTGGCTCAATCACAAGAGGCGCGGCAAGCCGTCACAGCAGAAGTCGAGCAAGATCAAGTCCCGGCAAAAAAGGCGGTGAAGTCAGGAATTTCAGCGGACTCTGACACGAAGAAGATCCCCCTGGACCCTTTTGACCCCTCCAAGACTGCCCTAGTCGGGACCGGACTCGACCCCAAATTGGAAGACGCGCTCGTCACCTTCCTCCAAGCCAACAAGAATATATTTGCGTGGAAACCGTCCGACATGCCAGGCGTACCAAGGGAGGTGATCGAGCACGCCCTCAATGTGAAGACAGACACCAAGCCAGTCAAGCAACGGCTACGGTGCTTCGCTCAAGACCGCAAGGATGCTATTCGGGAGGAGATAACCAAGCTCCTCACAGCCGGGTTCATCAAGGAGGCCTATCACCCAGATTGGCTGGCAAACCCAGTTCTGGTCCGGAAGAAAAACGGTAAATGGCGCATGTGCGTCGACTACACCGATCTCAACAAGGCGTGCCCCAAGGACCCGTTTGGTCTTCCCAGGATAGATCAGGTGGTAGATTCCACGGTCGGGTGCGACCGTACTCAGCTTTCTTGACTGCTACTCGGGATACCATCAAATCAGCCTGAGGGAGGAAGACTGCTAAAGACTCTTTCATCACGCCGTTTGGAGCGTACTGCTACATCACAATGCCGTTCGGTCTGAAAAATGCTGGAGCAACCTATCAACAGGCAATTCAGTGGTGTCTGCACACTCAGATCAGGCGCAACATGGAAGCCTACGTCGACAACGTGGTGATCAAGACCAAGTCCAAAGAAGACCTCATCGCTAGCCTAGAAGAAACCTTCCAAAATCTTCGACGATTCAAGATGAAGTTGAACCCGGAAAAATGCGCCTTCGGAGTGCCATCCGGCAAGTTACTCGGCTTCATCATCTCACATCGTGGCATTGAGGCAAACCCGGAGAAAGTCAACGCCATAATGAACATGGCTCCCCCGGCTAACCAGAAGGACGTCCAGAAGCTGACAGGCTGCATGGCGGCACTCAGCCGATTTATTTCCTGACTGGGCGAACGGGGTATGCCCTTCTTCAACTACTCAAAAAGCGGACAATTTCCAATGGACTCCGGATGCCCAACAAGCCTTCGAAGACTTCAAACAATTTCTCACATCACCTCCCGTGTTGGCGTCACCTATGCCCCAAGAACCGCTAATGCTATATCTGGCGGCAACCACTCAGGTAGTCAGTACGGTACTGGTGGTCGAGCGATCCGAACAGGGTCACACCCAGAAAATTCAGCGGCCAGTTTACTTTGTCAGCGAGGTCCTTGCCGACTCAAAGACGAGATATCCGCAGGTCTAGAAGCTGCTATATGGCCTACTCATCACAGTTCGGAAGCTGGTGCACTATTTCCAAGCACATCAAGTCATGGTGGTCACATCGTTTCCACTCGGGGATGTCCTGTATAATCGCGAGGCCACTGGCTGAATCGCTAAATGGGCACTCGAGTTGATGGCGTTCGATATCACCTTTCAGCCATGGACAGCAATTAAATCACAAGCTCTAGCCGACTTCGTGGCCGAGTGGACTGAAGTTCAACTGCCTACATCAACAGCGAAGCTAGAGTACTGGACAATGTACTTCGACGGTTCTCTACGGATCGGCGGCACCGGGGCTGAGTCATATTAACATCCCCCATCGGCGAAAAACTCAAGTACGTTCTACAAATCCACTTCCCGGCTTCCCACAATGTCGCCGAGTACGAGGCACTTATCCACGGGCTCCGGATTGCTATATCACTTGGCGTACGTTGACTGGTTGTGCGCGGGGATTCTTAACTCATGGTGAACTAAGTCATGAAAGACTGGACCTGTCTCGATGATACCATGGCGGCATACTGTTAGGAGGTCCGTAAGCTGGAAAACAAGTTCGACGGGCTGGAAATCACACATGTCATGCGCCAATACAATGACGTGGCAGACGAGCTGGCAAATATGGGATCCAAGCGAGAAGCGGTTCTGACTAGAATCTTTGTCGAGCAACTCATGGAGCCATCAGTCAAGAAGAAACCGACGCCGGAGCATCGGGAGGTGGAACCTAGCTCGACTACAGATGAGGGTTGCACATATGTCAAAGACTGGCAGCCCCTATTGTCAATATTTCTCCTGGACGACGAACCCCCTAGAAGATCGCAGTCAAGCTCGAGCAGATCAAGCGCCGAAGCAAAAGCTTCCTACTAGTCGGAGAAGACCTGTACCGAAGGAGCGCATCCGGTGTCCTCATGCGTTGCGTCACCAATTAGGAAGGCAAGCAGATCCTGCAGTCGATCCACTCGGGCATATGTGGCAACCATGCCGCATCTAGGACGTTAGTCGGAAAGGCTTATCGGCAGGGATTTTTCTGGCCCACAGCGGTAACAGACGCAAAAGAAATTGTTTGCAAGTGCGAGGGTTGCCAGTTCTACGCAAGACAAACTAATCTCCCAGCCCAAGAACTCCAAACTATCCCTATTTCTTGGCCGTTCGCAGTATGGGGGCTTGACATGGTCGGGCCTTTCAAGAAAGCGCCAGGAGGGTTCACACATCTATTCATCGTAGTTGACAAGTTCACCAAGTGGATTGAGGCCAAACCTGTTGCAACTATAACAGTGGCACGAGCAAAGGACTTCATCATGAGTATACTATACCGATTCGGGGTCCCTAACCGCATCATCACCAACAACGGTACTTAGTTCACGGCGGCGGTATTCCAAGACTTCTGCGAAGATTTTGGCATCAAGATCTACTATGCGTCTGTGGCACATCCACGGAGCAACGGGCAGGTCGAGCGAGCCAATGGTATGGTCTTACAAGGCATCAAGGCTAGGATATTCGACCGACTACAACCATATGCGGGCCGGTGGGTACAAGAACTCCTATCTATTCTTTGGTCTCTCAGAACCATGGTTAGTCGAGCAACAGGGCAATCCCCTTTCTTCCTGGTCTACGGTGCTGAGGCTATGCTACCGACAGAGTTACAGTTCGGCTCTCCGCGAGTTTGGGCTTACACAGAAGACGTCTCAAACAATACCCGACTGGTCGAGCTAGATCAGTTGGAAGAAGCAAGGGACAAAGCAACAATCCAGTCGGCAAGGTATCTTCAAGGCCTACGTCGCTACCACAATCGCAATGTCCGTGGCCGCGCCTTTTTGGTCGGGGATCTCGTTTTGAGAAAAATACAAACCACCAAAGACAGGCACAAATTATCCCCACTTTGGGAAGGGCCGTTCATTATAGCCGAGGTTACGCGGTCAGGTGCCTACCGACTGAAGACCGAAGACGGTGCCCTCATCAGCAACTCATGGAATATAGAACAGCTACGCCCTTTCTATACCTAAGCTTTATACTTTATCATGTGTATAGTTTTCTCTGACTCACTATGCCGCTGGATAGTGAGTCGGGGGCTGCATGTATTATATGTGTTTTGTCAACAATATACGAGCCTGTCTTACTCCAGTTATGAAGCCTTACTACGACTGTCACGTTTGCCCGAGTGCACTTTCTTACAGTGAACGATTTTACTAAGTTTCGATAGACTAACTCGGCGCAGACTACACATTCGAGTAATGCTAATGACAATTGAGTAGTAATTCAAGGCTTGGCGGCACTGCACATATATTTACACATGTTTTCCACAAAAGTTTATATATACCGACTACATGATATATTACTCTTACAGACCTAGGTCTCGGGTGATTATCTCAGCAGTCGGCCTCGCCCGGGCTATTAGCTCCAGCGCCTCCTCGGGTGTCGTCTCCTTGGCAAACCCCTCCCCGATGGCTTCAATGTCTGCCCTCGGGTAGATTGATTTGGTCATCGCCAGGGTCTGGGCCACGCCGGCAATGACATGCTCATCCGAGTACTTCTTCAAGGCACTCGGTGCATCCTCAAGACGCACCTCTACTTGGGGGATCCTGTTGCAACTGGTTCCCACAGGGTTGGGATCTATGAGGTCAAGGAGCCCTTTTACGGACTCGACGAGGGCTTCCCGTGACTCCCTGATGACTCTTATCTCCTCTGTGTAAAACCGATATTGGGCCTGGACATTGGCTCTCATGTCTATCCGGGTCCACCGGCAAGTAAACTTGTTAGGCTCGGTTGCAGATGGAATGACTAATGGATTGGTTAAGATCACGGTCAGGTTGGGGACTTACTTTCGTAGTCGGCCTCCCACTTGGCTACGATTTCTCCCGTTTGGCTTTTTCTTCGCCGAGCTCGATGGTGGCCTCTTTTAACTCGGCCTTTTCCCGTTCGAGCTCGGCGTTGGCCTCTGTCAGGTCGGCCTTGACCTTCTCAAGCTCAGCCTTGGCTCCTTCGGCCTCCTTCAGCTGGGCTTTCCCCTCTATTCCGGTCTTTAACTCGGCTTCGAGGGCTGCACGACAGATTAGTCATGGACTCAACCTTGCGGCCAAGATGCAACTGGGCAGTCGGGAACAACGCAGCTGGAGAAATACATCAAGAGTTCAGTCGGGAAGACCCTCTGATCTTCGTGGCTTGGGCCCAATTTTCATCCCTGAGCTGGGTGGCGGCATCCTTCAGCCAAGCTTCCCTCCCCGCATGGCGCTCCTCCATCTCGGCCTTCAACGCCCGGAGCTGCTCTAATTCAGCGAGGTGGGGGGCCATTTCGACCAGGATCTCAGTCATCTCCTCATTGCGATCGACAAGTTTCTGCTCAGGGAAAGAATAAGTCAAGAGTGGAGTCAGACGTCAAAACAAGAAGACCACCATGACTCTGCCACAAGAATTATACACCAACCCCCTGGGACCCAGTGATGGCGGCGCGGAGCAAGCTTTCGCGTTCCCTTCTCGCTACGGCCTCGTCAAGCTTGAAACTCTTCACGGTTCCGTCAGCCGCCGTCCAGGTGAACGTCCGAGGGAGCCTACGCGGAGGAGCTATAATCCGAGGAAGGTTCGGGATCTCCAGCGGCAGCGACGACGATGACGACGACCATGATGGAGATGGGGTCCCGGCCCCTACATCGGCGTCCTCTGCGGCCTCAGGGGTCGACTCAGGGGCTCCGACAACGGCCTCGGCAGCAGGCGTCGGCTCAAGGGCTGGGGCAGCAACCTTAGCAACTGCTCCTTGGTCGGGCGGCACCAGCGACCCTGCAGTCGGGAGCACCTCAGTCTTGGTGACTAGGCTAGCCACCGGCTCAGCGAGAGTGCTCGCAGGCGCCGGCTCAGCTGGGGCGGGCTCTTCAAGAGGAGCGATCGGAGCGGTCTCCTTGAGATCGATATCGGCACGCTTCCTGCATGGCGAAACAGACATCAAAGTACCACTGCAACAGACAAGAATCTCAGAAGATCCGGAGCTGCATACCTCTTGGAGAACTTCAGTCTCCCGCCGGGCGATCTGGGTCCCTGTGGAGCGCCGCGCCCGGTTGTTGGCCTGGTCGGCGAAGCAGTCAGTGGCGGCGTGGCAACTGGAGGCGACCCTGTCGGTGGCGTGGCCGACTCAGGCACCCGTGTGCTTGGCGGCGCCTGCTCGGACCGCGTACTCGGCGGCGCTTTTGCCGGGCTTGGCAGCGTCGAGCTCGGCTGTATTGCTCCCGACCTAGGACTTGATCGCCTGGGCGCCGCGGCCGCGGTGTCCTTTATCTTCAGGCCTCCAACCATGACACGCGGGGTCATGGCCCCCTCGCCTCGATATAGAATAGGTTTTTTCCCCGCTCTCTTGGAGTCGGGCTGGGCAGCTGGGGGGCTCCTCGGCCTCTTCTTTGATTTGATGGCCGACAACGGGCGGGAGTCCTCATCTAACTCCTCACGCCACTACAGATGAATCAACAAAATACATCACACTATGCCGGGCAATCATACATACAAGTCCACAGGCATTCATCACAGAAGAAGGACAAAGATTACCTTGGAACAGGGCCGAAGGAAGCTATAGGCCGCAATCCGGTGATTATCATCTTCAGTCGTGATCACCCCTTCAGAGAAGTAACCAAACAGGGTCTCGGTCACTGTGCGCTTGTCGGCTGGTGGCAACGGGGTGCCCGATCTTCTGTTAGGTAAAGATAACTATTGATTTGGTGGAGAATCGACACTCACGATCCGGCTTTTGATCACCAAGACCCGAACCCTGCAATCGTAGCACCACGTCTCCTCTCGTTATCAACCGTGCACTGCCTGGTTGACCTCGCCATGACGGCTAATCCCTGTATGCAAATCGAAGAACACAAGCAAGAACAAGAAAGATTGCAACTCAATTGCAGATGAATGATTATACTCTCGAGTTGGGGTCTCACAAACCGATAAGCGGCGAAACTGTTCAAGGACAGAATAATCTAAGCAAAACCCACCTTTAAACAATGACGGCTACTGTATATATAGGAGTTGGGACGTCCTAGGGTTATCCCTAGGGCGCACACCCCTTGGGCTTAGCCCATGACACAATTACAAGGCCCAAGGCCCAAAACAGACTCGGACTGGAAGAGGTACGTGTCTTGTCTCGATGGTTTCGACAGCTTAGGGGAATTTTATGTAGGACCAAAGCTTTCTGAAAGTAGACTCCATAAGCTTTCCAACAAGTACTCATGGGCCCCGAAAGTCCTTCTAGATCAGCGGCTAGATCCATTTGAAGTTGATGCTGTCAGGAGGCCCGAATCCGAATCCAAAACGTGCAGAACTTCATCTCTTGCCTTCTATGGACCAAAACTAACGTGGTGATGTAGGAGTAGACTTAGGTAAGGTCTTGGTTTGGTCCCCAATCAACTTCTTTGATCATCCATGCGTTCCTTGCGCTCGGCCTCTTTCCCTTCACCCAAGCAAGTATCTCTGCAAACGAGAACACACAAAACTCATGGTGCAGTAACGACTGTTCAAATATATAACGCATAAATCTTATGTAGAAAGCATGCACCTTTGGTTGATGAATACATAAAGTTGCTAGGGTCATATCTAAGCTAGTGATGTCCTCATCATCCTCCCCTTCTTGATTGGAAACTATCCGCGGTTTCACCTTGTCATTAAGCCTGATGAAAACATATCTTTATCTTTCACCACATAGGGGAAGGTAATGTTGCGCATATGGTTGGATTCTGAAATTTTTAAACACGGAGAACACTTTGTAGTGTTGTGCAGCTCACAACACTCCTCTTCTTGCAAACCAACCTGCAACTCATTTAAACAACTAGAGGAACTAGATAGAGAATTATTTATACTCATGCGGTCCTCTAGACAAGATATATCATTATGAAAGGGAGGTATATTAAAATTTGAACAAATGTATACTCTATGCATATTATATTCTCCTTTATTATCATAATTGCCAATAACATGAAAAATTACATGAGAAGGACATGACAAATTAAATCTAGCAAATAATTTCTTCTCTAAACAATTGAATGGATAAAGATCATCAAACTGAATATAGCCCCAAGTATTTAAAGAAGATAGCAATCTAAGCTCTTCATTCTCGCTAGCAATGTGAACAACATGTCTAAAATCAGCACATGGTGGTTCAACAACATTACTAACATGTTCATTTACTAGCTGTGGCATGGATATAAGTGAAGCATTGTACAACTCTTCTTTGTCACAAGAAATAGGAACCAAATCATCATGTGACAAAGGTAATATAAAACACGATTCCACTGGTGATTGCTCTAAACTAGCATGATTAGTGGACATAGATAGCACATCAGAATTGTCCATACCTTGAGTGAATGTAGCACTGCTTCTGTTACCTTTGTTCTCATTTTCAAAAACTGTAGGTACACTCTTAATTAAACCATCTTGAAACATACATGGAACAACAGGTGAATCTTCTTTCTCTATGTCTTTCTTTCTTTCCTCATTATTTTGGCTCTTCTCAGATACCTGCAAAATGTCAGTGTCCAAAGCAATACATTCGTTTTGCAATAACTCAGGTTTAGGTGAAGGCATCAAAACATTAGTATTATTACATTTATTTCTAAAAGCCTCATGGTTTTTAATCTTTTCCCTCTCAAGATCATCTTTCAAAATTTCAGTAGGGGACATAGGTAGCAACTTAAATTTCTTGCCATTATGTGTAAACGTGTACGTGTTGGTTCTACCACGGTGCACAACATCTCTATCATATATCCAAGGTCTACCCAAAAGTAGAGAACATGCTTGCATTGGAACAACATCGAATATGGCACTATCATGATAATTGCCTACGGAAAACTCCACTTTCACAATTTTACTTACCTTCAACTTACCGTAGGAATTGAACCACTGGATGTAATAAGGCTTAGGATGCGGTTGCGTTGACAATCCAAGCTTCTCGACCATATCTGAACTTGCCAAGTTGCTACAGCTCTCACTATCATTGATAATACGGCATGCTCTATTGTGAACCACGAACCTTGATTGGAACAAATTGTGGTGTTAATTTTGCTCCACTTTCTCCATTTGAGAACTTAGCACTCATTGTACCAAAGTACTCTCAAGCGTGTGGTGTATGTTCGGCTTGGCAAGAGCAGCATTGACCCCCTTCAGAATGGTTTCATTCAGCCCCTTCATCATCTGGTCAATGTAGCCTTGCATCTCGCCACGAAGAACGCACTCCGCCATTTTGTCGGACCCTAGCATTATTAGCAAGAAGACAGAGAAAACACAAAGGAATTATCCCTGTCAAATACTACTATGCAAGGATAGTGGACACTCGCAAATGGCAGCACCTTACCGAGCTCTTACAAGGTTCTGAGACTAGCAAGCAAAGGATGGTACAGCCGGTGGCTGGTTCGTGATACCTTGAGAGTGTGATCTAGCGATTGCAAGGGTCGAGACCGTGCTGACCAGAAGTATATATGTGGAGCTTGGAAGGCCAAAAAATGTTAGTGGCATACAATTCAATAACAGATAGTAATGCTGAATAAATGTCCAAAGCACTTGTCCTAGTTCCTGGCCTAAACACGTTCTAACCCAGATGTGATAAAACAAGGGAGACAAACAAGTATGAAGGACAGCAGCAAGGAAATAAGGACAAGGCAAAAAAAAAACACAGCACACAGCTAGCTCCCTGGTGTGTCCTATGTGCTCCTCTCCTTTTCTTTTTTTTTCTTCTTTCACACCTTTTTTTTATTTTTCTTTTATTTTTCTGATATTATTTTCTCAACTAGGAGCACAGGAATAGCAACCTCAGGAAGGTGGCAGCTTAGTCTGATATAAGGTGTGGCCTGTAGAAATACACGGGCGTGCTTTAAAAAGCGTGCTAGAACTTTGAAGTGCGGATACCCAAGTAGCGGATGGGAATTTTTTGTAGATGTCCGTTGACTATTTATTTGCCTGATTCCGAGTCCGTATGCGAAAGTTATAGCTGTTTCAAGGAAGACCCTCCGTATCAGTGTTTTGGTGGAGGCTGATTTGGGATCAGGTGGTAGTGTCTAGGGGGGTGCTGCGGATGGATCAATAATTGGACTCAAACACAATCTAAGCCAGCAACCGAACTCGACCTAGGACACTAACTCAATACTACGGACTTTGAAACAGAATTATGCAAAAGGCTAAACGTGGTTGTAGGACAGGAAAAACCTATGACTACCAATTTTGTTTTGTGGCTTTTTCTAGACTCTAGGTATAGAAACAAAAATTGAAACAGGACGGAACAGAATAATACCTAACGGGCAACCTTTGCTCTGATACCACTTGTTGGCAACGGGGTGCCCGATCTTCCGTTAGGTAAAGATAACTATCGATTTGATGGAGAATCAACACTCACGATCTGGCTTCTGATCACCAAGACCCGAACCCTGCAATCGCAGCAACACGTCTCCTCTCGTTATCAACCGTGCGCTGCCCGGTTGACCTTGCCATGAAGGCTAATCCCTGCATGCGAATCGAAGAACACACGCAAGAACAAGAAAGATTGCAACTCAATTGCAGATGAATGATTATACTCTCGAGTTGGGGTCTCACAAACCGATAAACGGCGAAACTGTTCAAGGACAGAATAATCTAAGCAAAACCCACCTTTAAACAATAACGGCTACTGTATATATAGGAGTTGGGACGTCCTAGGGTTATCCCTAGGGCGCACACCCCTTGGGCTTAGCCCACGACACAATTACAAGGCTCAAGGTCCAAAACAGACTCGGACTGAAAGAGGTACGTGTCTTGTTTCAATGGTTTTGGACAGTTCAGGAGGAATTTTTATGTGGGACCAAAGCCATCTGAAAGTAGAATCCATAAGCTTTCCAACAAGTACTCATGGGCCCCGAAAATCCTTCTAGATCAGCGGCTAGGTCCATTTGAAGTTGATGCTGTTAGGAAGCCCGAATCCGAATCCAAAACGTGCAGAACTTCATCTCTTGCCTTCTATGGACCAAAACTGACGTGGTGATGTAGGAGTAGACTTAGGTAAGGTCTTGGTTTGGTCCCCAATCAACTTCTTTGATCATCCTTGCGTTCCTTGCGTTCGGCCTCTTTCCCTTCACCCAAGCAAGTATCTCTGCAAACGAGAACACACAAAACTAATGGTGCAGTAACGGCTGTTCAAATATATAACGCGTAAATCTTATGTAGAAAGCATGCACCTTTGGTTGATGAATACATTGTTATATCTGAGCTAGTGATGTCCTCATCATCGGCCAACTCATTGCTTACTCGGTCAGGGTCATTTTTTCCCTTAAAGGCCCGGCCGAACGCGCTCCTCAGCTTTAGCGGCTGGATGCGCCGAGTCAGTAAACGACAGGCCACCCAAGGTCCAGTCAGGCCAGCTTTCTTAAGGTCATCTAATTTCCCCAACAATTGGTGCACTTGCCCCATCTCCTCAAAGGTTGGATCTGCCGACCAACTTGGTAAAACTACCGGCGGCAAGCCAGTGAATGGATGCAAGGAGGGAGCCAGATCTGTGCAATAGAACCACTCCTTGTGCCAGCCTTTCAAGGAAGATTTCAAGGGGAAATCAAGATATGTTTTCTTTCCATCCCTCCTCAACTGGAGACCGGCCTCCCCAATCACATTGATATTATTCTTGGAGGGCTGGGGTTTGATGTGGAACAGATGCCTGAAGAAATTAAAATGGGGTTCCACACCCAAAAAGCACTCGCAAAGAGTGACAAATATGGAGATTTGAAGAATCGAGTTGGGATTCAAATTCACCAACTCCAACCCATAGGAGTCAAGGATGCGGCGGAAGAAATCAGAAGAGGAAAGGCACAAACCCCGATCGAAAAAAGAGGCAAAAACTACTATTTCGCCAGATTGGGGATTTGGGACCGACTCACCCTTAGCCGGCCGCCAGCGGATCACCTCCTAGCTGGGCAACTTCAATTGACTCTCCAGCAGCCTCAGTTTCACCGAGCCGCAATCCGAAGTCGGCCAAGCATTCTCTGGCGCACCCGCAAGATCCAAAGCTTTCGGCATGGTTGGGAGCGGAAAGATCTGGGGGAAAAGCAAATTGGGAGCTTGGAACAGACGAAGCGGACTGAATTGCCTGAGTTCGAGCAGGGAACAGCAGCAGCAGTTAACCCTAACCGAGCAAAGGGCGAAATTTGGGCGCGGAGACGGAAGACGAAACGATTGGCTGATTTGGGGAAGATGAAGGAATCTTTTTCTCTCTCCCCGTTATTTATAGAGCCTGTGCAGACTAAATGGGCTTGGGCCTACATAGTCAGGGCTTGGCCACCAAGATATGAGTTCCTACAGTAGCATGCTCCGTGTGGGCCGCCTGCAGGCTAAGTTGAAATTATAGCGCTGGTGCTACTAACAGGAGCCGATGAGGTAAACAGATATGCTTCATGAGAGCCTTATTGCTAAACATATATGTTTGGGTACCTGTTTTATCCACAGGTCTCGAGGATATATCCTTACAAGGATCACAAGCTGGTCTTCATTAAAATCGGGGATGCAGGTATCTTTCTCGAGTACACCTGACCACGCCGTAGATTTATTTTCATAAAAGTGGTACTCGGCCTACATGCTTGGCCAACAGTTGCCATGAGCAACATTATTCCAGCCGACATGATGCTGAAGAGTCTAACTTTCGAGTAGTGCACTACTCGGGAGAGACTATAAACATATTCCCGCTGACATGGCGCGGAGGAGTCTAACCTCTGGGTGGGACACCACTCGGGAAAGACTATAAACCCCCCTTTCCAGCTGACATGACGCTGAAGAGTCCTATATACGAGTAGCATCCTACTCGGCAAGACTATAAACACCCATTCCGACTGACATGAAGTCAAAGAGTCCTACATACAAGTAGTTCCCTACTTGGCAAGACTATAAAACATATTCCGGTTGACATGATACCGAAGAGTCTCATATACCGGTAGTAATCTACTTGGGAAAGACTTCTAGGTTAAATATCTTTGACTTTATGTTTAATTGTCTTCACAATTAAGCACAAAGTTGGGGGCTACACCTAATAGGTGTGCCTATTCGACGCACACTATTCATATATTTACATGAAGCCCTTCATAGCCTCGCTGCCAGCTGACATGAAGCAGGGCTCGGGAAGAAGACTCACTCGGATAAAGAGTACTCGGGAGCATTGCACTCGGACAATCTTCACCGTGGAGGATGAGCACTTGGCATCAGCTGTGACTCAACTATGAAGGTCTCAGGGGCTACTGTGGAGGCCATGGGCCCTAGGTACCTCACCACCTATATATGGGCCACTCGGATAGAGGATGGGCTGAATTGTGTAGTTAGAGATAAGATAGCTCCCGGCTGGCTTTGCCTTGTACGATAAGAAAAACAGAGTCTTAGTCGGATTAGTTTCTATCTCTAAGAAGGAAATCCCTTGGCCGTATCCGGCTGGGATCCTTATCATGTACCCCTGTCCCCTAGGATATAAAGGGAGGCAGGGCGCCCCATGGGGGCATGGGAGATCATTGATCGACATAACCTCTCAGAGGAATAACACCATAACTGGACATAGGGTATTACCTCACATTGAGGGCCTGAACCAGTATAAAATCTCTTTGCGTTCCTCTGCAATCCACCGAGTTTCCCCTTGCCGAGTAGCCCTATAGTTTTATTGCCGGTGTAAAACATCAACAGAACGCCACTACCAAACCCTCACCGCCAGTCAGCCTCATCGCCGTTTGTCATCGTTCTGCCCACAATGAGAATCGCCTTCATCCCCTCTACTTGTTTCTGCCCTCACCACGCTCCGCCGTGCTGCCGATCGCCAACGACCATCAGTCCCCGTGCCGTCGCTGTGGCTGACGTGTCCACCGACGTGGCCACCACATAGGAGCCAGCTCGGCTGCGCCCTGATCGGTTCGGGATTCAATCTAAGCCGTTGATCATCAAGATTAGATCCTAGCCATCCGATCTGTGGTAGATTAGATCTCAGCCCTCCAATCTAACTTAAAGTCTTGATCAATCTGAGTTGTCCGATCTAACACCGTTAAGTCTAAGCTGTTGGATCCTCTGTAGACCCTCTGTAGACTAGGTCTACCGGGAAGTCAGTCGCCTTTCTCCTCAATGCTGACACCATAAACCTGTTTTCTCGAAATAAAATAAATCCTAAATGACGTTATAAATCAGTTTAATTCTTTTAAATGGGCTTAAAAGGGTTAAAATTTCTAAAATTCATAACTAATTCATCCAAACTCCGTTTGGGGTGATTCAACTTAAAAAATTCATTAAAAATCAAGATCTACCCATTAAAAATATAATATTGTACTGTTGGTGTGTGCTTATGTATTGTTTTGCTTATTTTTGTTTATTGCCTTTAGCCTCCGACATTCCGAAAGAGTTAGGACTTCTCGAGGAGAGTTCTGAAGCGTTTGCAAAGCGGCAAGACAAGTCACACAGATTCATCAACACCTTTGAGCATATTGTACCTATCTTTTAAGCTATACTTTTCCTTCAACTATGCATTTATTTTTATAATGTTGTTTGGAAGGGAAACCTTTATCTTTGATTATGGCCTTATGGATTTGATCACCTGTTATTGTACCTATGGGAATAATGTGACTAGCTAGCTTTAATTATTGGTTACCTAGAATAATTCTAGGATCCTACTTAGCCATGCCTAGAAACTATAGAGTAACTTATGGGCTATCATTTGAACCTTGATTAAATTATTGAGTTCACATGAAATGATGATTCAGTTCACGACTGTGGTCATGTGAGGATAATTTAATGGTCCACTAAAATTTGACTAAACGGTGGGTTGTGAGCACCGGGTGGTTGATGCTAGTCGTGCTCATGACACTTAAGGACCGGTTCACGGACTACTTGTTGCAAAGCAAACCCGTACTAACCACAAGCTAGAATGGGTAATGGCGGGAACTAAAGTGTGACGAGTGCAATAGGAGGCACCAGGGTGTGTGGTGGCAGTCATAAGTCCACGCATGGTAGTCATAAGACCATGGTTCGAGTGTAGGGCCATCTCTTTGTTAGGTGCTTGATCAGCTCCTGCCGGAGACAGGTGGTTCAGCGGGTGGCTCTCCTATTCTATGGAAGGTCCTATCACAACTTGTTTCCAAGATACCGTGGTGGTATTGAGTCTCACAGTGATGTGTTTTGGAGTTATGTCTTGTGGGTAAATTGGTACATCTCTGGCCAGAGTAAAACTATTCAAATAGCCGTGCCCGCGGTTAATGGACAGGCCTAGCAATGTTTTCTGTGATTTGTCCCACACTATCTTAATTAAATAATGAATGGTGGAATATTGTTAGCTCCAGTCGGAGTGGTTGGGCCTATATTGCTTTGGTGGGCGGTATAGTGTTGGTTAATATTGATTAATGATTATTGTTTTTATTACTCTCTTAAATGTTTTATTAAATGCTATTTATGCAACTTGAGCCATTTTATGCCATTCTTTGGATACCTGTGCACTTGCATATTTGCTGTGTGGCTTACAGAGTATTTCATGTACTCACCTTATAATCAACAATCATCATCAGAGGAGTACTACGGCGAGGAGGACTTCTTGGAGAACTGAGCGGGAGCCTGGTCGTGCGTGTGGAGTGGGTGTCGTCGCGTCGTCCGTAGTTATTCCACTGCTTAGATTTTATTATTTGGAGAGGTGCCATTCGCCTCTCTAATAAACATTCGTTATGTAAGACAATTACTCTGTTATCAACTTTGTTATATGTGTGCCTCGGTTGATTCCTGTGGAGGTCATGGGCCCTGGGTACCTCATGGAAAGCTTTGTGGCCACTCAGATAGAGGATGGGCCTGATCATGTAATTAGGAATACAGTAGGACTCGACGTATGTTACCTTGGATGACAAGAAAAGGGATATAGTCCTAGCCGGTTATGTTGTGCTCCTAAAAGGAAATCCCTTCGTCAAGTCCGACTGGGATTCCTATCATGTAACCTTACCTCCTTGGTATATAAGGGGAGGCAGGGAGCCCCTTGAGGCATACAGAATCTCTCCAGAGAAACCTCAAAGGCAATACACCACATCTGGAAGTAGGGTATTAACTCACCTTGAGAGCCTGAACCAGGATAAATTATTTTGTGTTCCTTTGCAATCCAACAAGTTTAGGTCTCATGAGTAGCCCCATATAATTATTGTCGAAACAAAGCATCGACAGTTGGCGCGCTAGGTAGGGGCTTCGTCGAGATCATCTTCATCAAGCCTGATGGATCCAATCACCGGAGTCGACGGCATCATGTTCTTCCCGGGCAAACAATCAGCTTCGGGAGCCTCGACTTCATCGCCGACAAACTCGGTGACCTCACTCTGACCGACTCGGATTCGACCCGGTCGGCTAGAAACCAAGCCAACTTCGCGCCAGTCGGCCTACTCAACACTGTAGCTATCTTGGGCGACCTGCTGCGGTGATTCCCAAGATCCATGAATCCAGGGACAACTCTTTCTCCTGGTGTTCAACTCAGACTCGGCTTTGAGCCGGCTGAGACTGGGCTAGGGGAGGAGGAGATCGTCAATCTCCCATTTGGACTCAACAATGCCATGGATAATTTCAATCTTACTCCGATGTGGCAGATCCAATCCCCTGGAGTCAGCTTGGATACGGCCTAGAGCCGCTCGAGATCAGATCAAGGGAGGTTGGAGTCGTAATCACCCCCCTAAACTACTCCGATCCGACTCATAGTCGGACAGCAGCTCGGCAAGCTTCTCTTGACCACGTGAAGTGTTCATGGTGTCCAAGGGCTCAACTCCCACACAAGACGCATGCCGACTACGCGATCCACAAGAGGAGGAGGCTCGCCGACTGCGTGAGCAACAGGAGGAAGATGCACGAGCCGGTAAGCCGAACGCGATGCTCAAAACGACAATTTGCGCAAGGCTGGACGGACTGCTCAACAAGAGATCCTCCAAACCCGAGTCAGCAACCACGATGTCTTCGTAACCCCACAGCAGAACGTCATGGCCGCTACCACAGTGCAGGACACCTTGCAGTTCGGGCCTAACCATCAGGCCACCCTGACTATTGCGAGGATCAAGGCGATGATCACCACTGCAGCATGCCAGCAGCGACAACAGTCTGGAAACACTCTCGTACCATCAAACAAGACGACCTCTAACACGGTGGTCTCATCGGCCTTAGCACGACACCGAGCAGCTGGCTCCGGTCAGCACCACTTGGAGTCACATCATACGTCATTCGACAACCAGAACAATGATCGACGGCGATGCCATCATGATGAACGCCGCAACAACTAGGATGCCCGAGGATGACTGTGGCGCGACCTCTGCCACGACATCAACGCTCGACGCTGAGAATGCGAGGAGGATGAGTGCCACCGATTGGAAGATGAGCATGAGCGCTTCGGCCTCCACCACGAGTGATTTCATCGCCATAGTCAAAGTTGGAGCCCTCACCCAGATGAAGGTGTACCGGCATTTACCCACGAGCTACAACAAGTCGACTAGCCATCCGGCTTCAAGCCGACTGGAGTAGAAAAGTACGATGGGAAGACAAACATAGAGTCCTGGCTGACAATGTACACCTTGGTGATACGAGCGACTGGACGTGACCACAAGGCCATGGCTAACTACCTGCTGGTCACCTTGGCTGACTCGGTAAGGACATGGCTGACGGGGCTTCCCAGGGGGTCAATTGGCTCCTGGGGGAAACTCCGTGAACGCTTCGCCACAAACTTCCAAGGAATGTACGACCAGCCATCTTCTGAGTATGATCTATATTAGTGCCACCAAAGGAAGACGAGTCCCTCTGCGATTTCATCAAGCGGTTCTCTGAGAAGAGGAACTCAATACCCAAGAACAAGGATGAGATTGTCATCGCCGCCTTCCGCAAGGGAGTCAAGGACACCCCGTTCATTGCTAAGTTCACTCGGAAGCCTCCAAGCTTTGTCAAGGCTCTATTCGATATGGCGAACAAGTACGCCAACTCGGCCGATGCCATCGCTGAGGCCTTGGATGACAAGAAGGAGCCCCGACAGAAGGAACGGAAGGACACTGACGATACGGCCCTGACTAAGTCTGGCAATCACAAACGCAAGTTGTACAACGTTGTGGCAGCTGTTGAGCATAGCCAACTGCGACCCCCGAGGACAGACGAATACCAGAAGGTCATGAATAGGCCATGCCCTTTCCACCCAAAGGGGAAGCACGTGGCTAAGAATTGCTTCATCCTCAAGAAGTTTGCTTCCGAGCAGACATCAACATCTGGCGACCACAAAGACAAGGGCAAGCTAGACTCAGGCATAGCCGACGATTATCAACATCCCCAGGCTAAGCTCAAATCACATATTTGGAGGGCCATCTGTGTACGAGTCCAAGCAAAAACAGAAGCTAACAGCCCAAGAGGTCAACTCAGTCTCGTTAGACGCCTCCCAATACTTGCGTTGGTCAGAGACGATAATCACTTTCGACCGCGCAGATCATCCGGACCGAGTAACACATCCAGGACATTATCCACTCGTCCTGGACTCGGTCATCAGGAGCGTCAAATTGAAGAAGGTTCTCATTGATGGAGGAAGCACTCTCAACATTTTGTTCACGAAGACGCTCGACGAGATGAAGATACCTCGATCTGAGCTGTGGCCGTGTATAGCTCCCTTCCACGGGGTAATCCCCGGCCTCTCTTCTACTCCACTCGGACAGATCACTTTGCCAGTTACTTTTGGCACGCAGGAAAATTTTCGCACCGAGAACATCTGCTTCGAGGTTGCCGACTTCAAGACCGCATATCATGCTATACTCGGACGGCCTACACTAGCCAAGTTCGTGGCAGTGCCCCATTATACGTACATGGTGCTCAAGATGCCAGGACTAGTAGGAGTACTTTCCTTGCGCAGCGATGTTAAGCAAGCCTTCACCTGTGACAAGAAGAGTTGCAACCTGGTCCAATCTCATGAAGCGACAGTCGGACAAAGCAACATCTGACTAGCAGCAACAACTTCAAATGAGGACGATCAAGTTCCGATAAAGAAAGGAGCCAAGTCAAGAATTTCAACGGATTCAGAGACAAAGAAGATCCCCTTGGACTCTTTCGACCCCACTAAGACTGCACTTGTTGGGACCGGACTCGACCCCAAATAGGAAGATGCGCTTGTCACCTTTCTCTAGGCAAATAGGGATATATTTGCTTGGAAGCCTTCCGATATGCCTGGTGTACCAAGGGAGGTGATCGAGCATTCCCTGAATGTCTAGCCGGACGCCAAACTAGTCAAACAACGACTACGATGCTTTGCACAAGACCGCAAAGATGCTATTCAGGAGGAGATAACCAAACTCCTAGCAGCAGGGTTCATCAAAGAGGTCTACCACCTAGATTGGCTGGCAAATCCAGTCCTGGTCCGGAAGAAGAATGGTAAATGACGCATGTGCGTCGACTATACCAACTTAAATAACACGTGTCCCAAAGATCCATTTGGTCTATCAAGAATAGATCAGGTGGTCGATTCAACTGCGGAATGTGAATTACTCAGTTTTCTCGATTGTTACTCGGGATACCATCAAATCAGGCTAAAGGAGGAGGATTGCCTGAAGACTTCTTTTATCATGCCATTCAGGGCATACTGCTATGTCACTATGCCGTTCGGGTTGACAAACGCTAGCGCAACGTATCAACGTGCCATCAGCGGTGTCTTCACACTCAACTCGGGTGCAACATGGAGGCATATATCGATGACGTGGTGATTAAGACCAAAGTCAAGGAGGACCTCATCGCCGACTTAGAAGAAAATTTCCAAAGCCTTCGACGATTCAAGATGAAGCTGAACCCAGAAAAGTGCGTCTTCGGAGTACCTTTGGGAAAACTTCTTGGCTTCATCCTATCACAACGTGGCATCGACGAAAATCTAGAGAAAATCAACGCTACCATGAATATGGCACCCCCGACTAGCCAGAAGGATGTACAGAAGCTGACCGGCTGTATGGTGGCACTCAGCCGATTCGTTTCCTGACTCGGCGAATGGGGTATGCCCTTTTTCAAATTACTGAAGAAAGTTGACAATTTTCAATGGACGCTAGAGGCCCAACAAGCTTTCGAAGACTTCATGAAGTTCCTCACGTCACCACCCGCATTGGCATCACCAATGCCCTAGAAACCACTTATGTTGTATCTAGCGGCAACTACTCAGGTAGTCAGCACGGTGTTGGTAGTCGAGCGGGTAGAGCCAGGATACATGCAAAAAGTTCAAAGGCCTGTTTACTTTGTCAGCAAAGTCCTAGGCAAATCCAAGATGAGATATCCCTAAGTCCAGAAACTGCTATATGGCTTGCTCATAACTGTCCGGAAGGTGGTGCATTATTTTCAGTTGCATCAAGTTATAATCGTCACATCGTATCCACTCGGGGATGTCCTTCACAATCGCGAGGCCACTGGCAAAATTGCTAAATGGGTGTTCGAGTTGATGATGTTTGATATTGTCTTCCAGCCATGGACAGCAATCAAGTCCCAAACGCTTGCTGACTTTGTGGCCGAGTGGACCGAAGTTCAGACGGCTACATTAGCAGACAAGCTAGAGTATTGGATGATGTACTTCGACGGTTCTCTACGGATCAGTGGAGCAGGGGCTGGCGTCATCCTGACATCACCCACTTGAGAAAAACTCAAATATGTCCATCAAATATATTTTCCAGCATCTCACAATGTTGCCTAGTACAAGGCACTTATCCATGGGCTCCTCATCGCCATATCACTCGGCATCTGCCGACTGGTAGTGCGGGGGGATTTTTAACTTGTGGTAAACCAAGTCATGAAAGACTGGATGTGTCTAGATGACAGCATGGCAGCCTATTGTCAGGAAGTACGGAAGCTGGAAAACAAGTTCGACGGGCTATAGATTACACATGTTCTGCGCCAATACAATGAAGTCGCAGATGAGCTAGCGAACATGGGATCCAAGAGAGAAGTGGTCTCGACTGGAATTTTTGTCGATCAATTATTGGAGCCATCAGTCAAAAAGAAGATAGTACACGAGTAGCCGGGGGCTGAACCTACCCCGGCAACAAAAGAACTGCTAATCATCTCTTAGGATTGGCGGACTCCAATCATTAGATTTCTCTTGGAAGACGAGCTCCCGGAAGATCGCAGTGAGGTCGAGCGGATCAAACGTCGAAGCAAATGTTTCCTTGTAGTCAGAGAAGACCTTTATTGTCGAAGCACATCTGGAGTCCTCATGCGCTGTGTCACACCGGAGGAGGGCAAGCAGGTTCTGCAATCCATTCACTCGGGCATTTGTGGTAACCATGCTACAACAAGGATGTTTGTCGGAAAGGCTTATAGGCAAGGATTCTTCTGGCCGACTGCAGTTACAGACGCTAAAGACATAGTTCGGACATGCGAGGGATGCCTATTCTTTGCTCGGCAAATACATCTACCAACTCAAGAACTACAAACAATTCCAATATCTTAACCCTTTGCAGTTTGGGGGCTTGACATGGTCGGGCCATTCAAAAAAGTGCCAGGAGGTTTCACATACTTGTTCGTCGCAGTGGATAAGTTCACAAAGTGGATTGAGGCAAAATCTGTTGCCACCATAATAACGGCAAGGGCAAAAGACTTCATCATGAGTATCATATACCAATTTGGAGTTCCCAACCGCATCATAACGAACAATGGTACTCAATTCACTGGCAGCATTTTTCAAGATTTCTGTGACGACTTTGGCATCAAGATCTATTATGCTTCTGTGGCACACTCACGGAGCAATGGGCAGGTCGAGCATGCAAATGGCATGGTCTTACAAGGTATCAAGACTAGAGTGTTTGACCGACTACGACCATATGCAGGGCGGTGGGTGCAAGAGCTTCCATTCGTTCTCTGGTGTTTAAGAACCACGGTTAGTCGGGCAATAGGGCAATCGCCTTTCTTCCTAGTCTATTGTGCCGAGGCTGTGTTACCAACCGAGTTAGAGTTCGGCTCTCCACGAGTTCGGGTCCACTTAGAAGACAAATCAACTGAAGACCGTGTGGAGGCCATGGGCCCCGGGTATCTCATGACAAGTATATGGGCCACTCTGATAGAGGATGGGCCTAGCGTTGTAATTAGAGAGAAGATAGAACTCGGCAGGCTTAACCTTGTACGATAAGGAAGATAAAGTCCTAGTCGGGCAAGTTATATCTCTAGAAGGAGATCCCTTGGTCGTAGTTCGACTGGGACTCCTACTTTGTAACCCTGTCCCCCAGTATATGAGGGGAGGCAGGGCGCCCCCTGAGGGCAAGCTCATAGAAGATGAGGAGATTCACCATAATCACCATCATACATCCTCAAAGGAAATACACCACAACTGGACATAGGGTATTACCTCATCTTGAGGGCCTGAACTAGTATAAACTCTTCGTGTTTCTTTGCAATCCATCAAGTTTCGGTCCGGCGAGTAGCCCTATATATTTATTGCCAGTGTAAAACATCGACAGTTGGCGTGCCAGGTAGGGGCTTCGTCGAGATCATCTTCATCAAGCCTGATGGATCCAATCACCAGAGTTGACGGCATCAACTTCTTCCCCGGGCAAACAATCAATTTCGGGAGCCTCGACTTCGTTGCCGACGAATTCGGCAACCTTACGCTGTTCGACTCGGATCCGATCCGATCAGCCAGGTACCAAGCCGACTCCGCGCCGGTCGGCTTATTCAACGCTGCAGAAACCTTCGGTGACATGCTGCGGCGATCTCCAATATGCCTGAGTCTAGGGACAACTCTTTCTTTCAGTCTTTGACTCAGACTCGGTTTTGAGCTAGCCGAGATAGGGCCAAGAAAGGAAGAGATCATCAATCTCCCGTTCGGACTTGGCAACGCCGCGGATATCTTCAATCAACATCTGATGTGGCAAACCCGATCCCCTGGAGTTCGACTCAGATACGGCCCAGAGCCGCTCAAGATCGGATCTAGGGAGGTCGGAGTTGTAATCACCCCCATCAACTATTCTGACTCCAACTCTCAGTCGAATTCCGACTCTCAGTCGGACTCCGACTCTAAGTCGGACAGCAGTTTGGCAAGCTTCTCGCTGCCTTTATGATATCCAAGGGTTCAACTCCCACTCAGGAAGCATGCCGACTACACGGGCAGCAAGAGGAGGAGGCCCACCGACTGCGAGAACAACAAGAGGAAGAAGCAAGACGCCTGCACGCCCGCAGCGATGATCTGCGCAAGGCTGGGCGGACTGCTCAACTACAAATCCTTCAAACCCGAGTCGGCGACCACGGCGTCTTCGTTACACCTCAACAGAATGTCATAGCTGCTGCAACTCTACTAGATACACTTTAGTTTGGGCCAGATCACCAGGCCACCTCGACTATAGCAAGGATAAAAGCCATGATCACCACTGCTGCATGTCAGTAGCACCAACAATTAGGAGATACCCTCATATCGACCAACTGGTCGGCATCTCCAATGGCAGTCTCATTCGCCTCAAAGCGACGTCGAGCGGCCGGCTCCAGTCAGCCGCACACAGAGTCACCCCAGACGTCACTTGGCAACCCGAACAACAACCGGCGGTGTCAAAGCGACCGTCGGGACAACCAGGATCTTCGAGGCCAACTACGGCATGACCTTTGGCAGGACATCAATGCTCGGCACCACGAACGAGAGGAAGACGAGCAACGCCAACTAGAAGACGAGAACAAGCACTTCGGCCTCCACCACAAGAGGTTTCACCGTTGCAGTCAGAGCCGGAGTCCTCATGTAGATGAAGGTGTACTGGCCTTCACCGAGGAGCTTCAATAGGTCGACTAGCCAACAGGCTTCAAGCCGACTAGAATCGAGAAGTACGACGGAAAGACCAATCCCGAGTCCTGGCTCACGGTCTACACTTTGGCGATTCGAGCAGCTGGAGGAGATCACAAAGCCATGGTTAACTACCTCCCAGTCGCTCTAACCAACTCTGCGAGGACGTGGCTAACGAGACTTCCCAAGCAATCAATCGGCTCCTAGGGAGAACTCCGGGAACGCTTCATCGCCAACTTCTAGGGAACATATGAGAGGTCATCTTCCGAGTACGACCTATATCAGTTGCATCAAAGGAAGAATGAGTATCTTTGTGACTTCATCAAGAGGTTCTCTGAGAAGAAGAATTCAATCCCAATGATCAAGGACGAGGTCGTCATCACTGCCTTTCGAAAAGACACCCCGTTCATCTCTAAATTCACTTGGAAGCCTCCCAACTCTGTCAAGGCTCTATTCGACATGGCGAACAAGTACGCCGACTCGGCCGGCGCAGTTGCTGAGGCCCTCGATAACAAAAAGGCACCCTGACAGAAGAAGCAGAAGGTCACCAATGATGCGGCCCCAACTAAGGTTGGGAACCACAAACGCAAGTCGGACGGCTTCATTGTGGCAATCGGTCACAACTGTCTTCGACTTTCAACAACTGGAGATTATCAGAACGACAAATGACATGTTCGAAGGCTCACAAGCTCAATTGCAAGGATGGCATCCCCACTCCCAAATACCGAACAGTTAAGTTGCTTTCTGATAAATATTTCTTCACTCGGCCTCGCCAATGCCGCAGCCACTTACACCTAATAGATGTACAAGCTGCACATTTTTTCTGTTTTTCCTCTTAATGATTGCAAAAGTACTCGAGTAGCATAAATTCCGATCCGTGAAACTTTGCTCCATGAAAGACGAACTCAAGTCACCCAAAACGTGTGTCTGGGAAAGAGCTATGAGCCAACTCCCGACGCTAGTGGGCTATGACTAGTCGGGCAGAGTGCTTAAATGTAAGGGGTCAATTACTCGGGGAAATTAATATCAATAAGAGGAAGAACACGTATTTACATATATTGTAAAATACATAAAATTTATTCGGGTGATTGTTTTCATCATCAGATGCTACTCATCTGATATGTTTATAATGCAGGGCCATTTCCGGATACGCATGACAGGAACTCGGGGCTACGAGACTATCTCCTATGCTCGGGGGCTGGACCAGTCTGCCAAGATACACTTGGAGTGCGACGCTTCAATAATCACTCGGAATGCTCCATGAGGGCTACTGACCGAGTACTTGTGCCAGTCGGGATGTCATCTTCCCTGGCTAACAACCGTCCTCTGGTACCAGTCAGAGCTCGGGTACCACTCCGCTGAGTTAGGTATGCCCCATGAGGGTCACCAGCTGAATCCTATGGTAATGCGAGGTTCGGGTACCTTATTCAGCTAATAACCGACCTCCGGCGGCAGTCGGGGCTCATGTGCTACTCGACTAGGTAGGGTATGCCCCATGAGGGTCACCAGCCGAATCCTATGCTAATGCAAGGTTCGGGTACCTTATTCGGATTTACCGAAGTCAAAGAAGATCTATGTCGTCAAAGCGCATCCGGAGTTCTCATGCACTGCGTCACACCTGAGGAGGGCAAGCAGATACTGCAATATACCTACTCAGGCATCTGTGGCAACCATGCTGCATCCAGAACATAAGTTGGAAAGGCTTGCAGACAAGGATTCCTCTGGCTGATTGTGGTTATTGATGCTAAAATATTCATCCTGACATGCGAGGGATGACAATTTTATAAGGCTATGCTGGGTAGGTTGGTTTAGGCCGGCTTATTCGGTAGTAGGCCACAAGATATGATTTTCTACAGTAGCACGCTCAATCTGGGCTGCTCATTGGCTATGTTAAAATCACAGTGTTGGTGCTACTCGCAGAAACCGATGAAATAATCAGATAAGCTTCATACTAAGCCTACAGCCGGGTGTATATATTCGGGTATCTTCATTATTTACTAGGTATTGAGGATATATCCTTATAAGGATCACAAGCTGGTCTCCATTAAAATTGGGGATGCAGGTATCTCTCAAGAACACCTGACCACATATTGGGTTACAATCCATAAAATGGTACTCGGCTTATAGGCTTAGCCATTATTTGCCATGAGCAAGAACCATTCCAGCTGACATGACGCTGAAGAGTCTAATTTCTGGGTAGTATACTATTCGGGAAAGACTATAAAAAATTCTTCCAGCTGACATGAAGCTAAAGAGTCTAATTTTCGAGTGACATACTACTTGGGAAAGACTATAAAATATTTCCGGCTGACATGATGCTAAAGAGTCTCATATACCAGTAGTGCACTACTCGGAAAAGACTACAAGGTTAAATATCTTTGACTTTATGTTTAATTGTTTCACAATTAAGCACAAAGTTGGGGACTACACCTAATAGGTGCGCCCATTCGGTGCACACTATTCATATTTCTACATGGAGCCCTTCATAGCCTCGTTGCCAGCTGACATGAAGCAGGACTCGGGAGAGGAAGCACTCGGATAAAGAGTACTCGGGAGCAATGCACTCGGGAATACTTCACCGTGGAGGATGAGCACTCGGCATCAGGTGTGACTCAACTATGAAGGTCTCAGGGGCTGCTGTGGAGGCCATGGGCCCCGGGTACCTCATGACAAGCATATGGGCCACTCGGATAGAGGATGGGCCTAGCCTTGTAATTAGAGATATGATAGAACTCGGTAGGCTTAACCTTGTACGATAAGAAAGATACAGTCCTAGTCGGGCAAGTTATATCTCTAGAAGGATATCCCTTGGTCGTAGTTCGACTAGGACTCCTACTTTGTAACCCTGTCCCCCAGTATATAAGGGGAGGCAGGGCACCCCCTGAGGGCAAGCTCATAGAAGATGAGGAGGTTCACCAGAATCACCATCATACATCCTGAAAGGAAATACACCACAACTGGATGTAGGGTATTACCTCATCTCGAGGACCTGAACCAGTATAAACTCTTCGTGTTCCTTTGCAATCCATCAAGTTTCGGTCCGGTGAGTAGCCCTATATATTTATTGCCAGTGTAAAACATCGATAGACCGGCTGGTCGAATTAGATAGTTAGAAGAAGCAAGGGACATCACAACTATCCAGTCGGCAAGATATCTTCAAGGCCTGCGTCGTTATCACAGTCGGAATATTTGTGGCCTCGCCTTTTCGGTGGGAATCTCGTTTTGAGAAAAATCCAAGCCACCAAAGACAGGCATAAACTATCCCACTTATGGGAGGGGCCGTTCATTATCATTGGGGTGACACGTTCGGGTGCCTACCGACTAAAGATAGAAGATGACGTCCTAGTCAACAACTCATGGAACATAGAACAACTACGTCTTTTCTATACCTGAGTATTGTAATTCTTTTACATATAAATAAATCCTGTTACCCTGACTCACTACACCGCTTGTTTGAACCGAGTAGTGAGTCGGGGGCTGCATGATGATAACATGTCTTTTGTTGTTTATAAAGTTCGACCTTGTTTTGTCTAAGTCATGAAGTTTTATAATGATTATACTATGTTTTCCTGAGTATAGTCCCATGAGGTGAATGCTTTTTAAAGTTGGTCTCAAACCACTTAGCATAAACTGGTTAGTCGGGTAAAACTAATGATGGCCAAAATGGAACAAGTACTCGGCAAAATATAACAACAAACATCAAAAGCATTTACAATATCTACATATTGTTCCTTTCATACACCGACTATTTAAAAAAGTTTGTGTTTTACAATGACAGATCCTCGGCTATCACTCTAGTAGTTGGCCTAGCCTGGTTTATCAGCTCTAAACCCTCCTCCGGGGTGGTGCCCTCAGCAAATCCCTCGCCAATAGCCTCAATATCTACTCGGGAGTAGAGAGACTTCGTCATGGCTAAGGCCTGGGAGATCCCTACGGTGGCATGCTCTATGGCAAATTCCTTCAATATAGCCAGAGCGTCTTGAAGGCGTTGTATCACTGGGCAGGAGAGCTTGAGCTGGAGCTGGCTTGGCCTAGCTACATGATGTCTAGTAAAGCCTTTGGTGAATCTACTATGGAATCTCGCAAAGACGCCGACTTGTGTCTGCACATTGGTCTTGAAGGCTGCTTATATAAAAGAGAAGACATAAACAAATCTGGATATCTAGTCAAACAGACTACCAGAGCAGATATGAAGCTTACTTCCATACTCGGTGTTGACCTTGGACTTCGCCTTCTTGTGCTCCTTCAGCTCCTTCTTCAGGCGTTCAATTTCGAGGGATTGATTGTTCAGATTTGTCTCTAGAGCTACAGCCGAACAAAATCGAAGATCAACAATACTGAGAAATTTGTCTGGAGTTACTCAGGCAAAAGGGAAACATACCTCTAATGGTCCCTATCTTTTCCCAGTTCTCGTCCCTAAGCTTGTTCACCGAGTCCTCCAGCCAGTCCTCCCTCTCCTTGCTAGTTTTCTCCAAGTCATCTTTGGCGAATTGGAGCTAGTGGAGTTGAGTCAGCTAAGGAACGAGTTGGGAAAGGACCCTACCCATCTACTCAGACTAATCAACTACTTGCTGCACGAGTTACGTTTTAGTCAGACAAGACAAGTAACAATAGCAGAAGATTCTATAAAATCGCCAATTATCAAACACAGTTGGATGGACTATGTACCTGATGCTCCATGACGCTACGATAGTAGCCTCCATCAGACTGACTCGCTCCCTCTGGGCAGCTTCCTCATTCAGCTTGAAAGTTTGCTCATCTCCCTTTGCAGTGACCCAATAAAACACCTGGGGAAAGCTTGGCGGAGGAGCTTCGAGCATAGGGAGGTCATCGTCGTCCGAGGATGAGGAGAGCGGAGGAGAGGGAGTCCTAGGTTTTGGATCAACTGGCGGTGCTGGGTCTTCGACGGGCTTGGTGATTGGGACGTCAGCTATGGTGTCCCGACCGAGTGAAGTTTGTACCCCAACCGAGTGGGTTGTCTCAACCCCAAGGGCTGGGACGACACTCGGCTCGAGCCTCGGCTCTGCAGGTTTGGCCTCAGTCGAGACAGATGCAGCTATGGGGTTTGGTGGCGTTGTCCCCTTGGGATCAGCATCACTTGGCTTCCTGCAAAATTATTCAGCAATCAAGATATTGCGAGACCACACAAGATTTTGTGAAGATTGAGAATTTCCATACCTCTTGGAAGTCTTGAATCTCCACCCCTATGCGCTAGAGGTGGAGGTAGTCGGCGGGGTGCCTGAAGGCTTACTCGAGGCGATATACAGCCTACTGTCGGGCTCTAGGGCATGGAGTAGGTGGTGCGGAACTTGGCCCAGTCGGCGCCACACTAGGTGTGGCCGACTGGGAGAAGGCATTGTCGGCGGCATGTTCCTGGGGCTGGTCAGTCCAGGGGCTGTGTTGCTAGAGTCCTTGATCATCAGACTGCCTGATGCCTTACTCGGCATACTCATTTTCTTGGCCTGGTCCATCATTGGTTGCTTCCCAACCCTCTTGGGGCTGGGTTGGACAAAAGAGGGGCTGGCCGGCTGTTTTCTAGACCCACTGGCCAGCTGGCCGGGTGGGTTAGAGGTGAACTCGGTGAATTCCTGCAAGCATCATGCATCAAGGAAAGTACAATTGGACAATATTCATACAAAACATCATGGACAAGCATCAAACATTGTTGAGGAAATGGGGGATTTACCGTCGGCCTAGGCCTGTCTTTGCAGTATGGCTTAGGGGCTTTTTCGGCGTCCAGAGTCTCGATGACTCCATTGATGAAGTAGCTAAGCAAGGTGTCGGTGACGACATCCTTGTTGATGAAGTCAATACATTCCCGAGTTGGATCCTTCTTCCCCTCATAATCATAGCCAAGGTGAATCCTGGCTTGTAGGGGTCGAATCCGGCGATTCTAGAAAGTCCTAGCCACCCAGGGCCTAGTCTGCCCTGTGTTCTTCACTGCATCTATCTTCTCCAGCAGCAACTGCACTTGGACCATTTCTGCCTGCGACGGTAGTGCAGTCCAACTCTCTAGTAACGTGGGGGATTTTCGGAATAGGCTGGCAAGGAGGGCTCGAGATTGAAGCAATAAAACCATTCCTGATGCCATGCTTTCAGTGAGGTCTTCTGGGGAACATGGAGGTAGGCCTTCTTCTTCTCATTGCAGAGTTGAAGGTCTGCTCCCCCTATCACTTGGATCTTGGACTTGGAGGGCTATGGCTTGACGTGGAACAGGAAGCAGAAGAGGTTGAAATGAGGATTGATCCCCAGGAAGGCTTCGCAGAGAGTGACGAAGATAGAGATTTGAAGAATGGAGTTGGGGTTGAGGTGGAAGAGCTCAATCTTGTAGTAATCAAGGAGACCGTGGAGGAAATTGGAAGTGGGAAGAGCAAGGTCACGGTCAAAAAAAGAAGCAAAAACCACGGTTTCATGGGACCTGGAGAGGGGATCGACTCACCGGCTGTGGGGCGCCAGTTGATGATTTCCTTCGGCTGCAGGCACTTTTTCCTCTCCAGGAGAGCAAGCTTCATCGCACAAGTATCTGATGTTGGCCACGATCCAGATAGCATGGCAGGGATGTCAAACGGCTCTCTCAGAATTGTCGAGGTCTAAAGCTGTGGGGGAGGGCTTCTGGACGACGGGAATCGATGTGGGGGAGGAGATCTCTGTGGATTTCTAGAAGGGAGCTCGAGCTACAGGAAACCCTAGATGGCGTCGAGAGCGCAAAGTTTGGCGCGTTTGCGGGAGCTGAAGTGTTTGGCGATTTGGGGGAGAAAGGGGAATCTTTTCTCTCTCCCGCCGCTTTATACGCCTGTGCTAGGTAAGCTGGTCTGGGCCAGCCTGCTCAGTATTGGGCCGTAAGATATGAGTTCCTAAATAGCATGTCTTATTGGTCCGATGGCTGGCTGTGTTAAAATCACAGAGCATATGTTATTTTGCAGGAACCAATTAAAATAATTAGATATGCTTCATATTAAGCCTAGTTACTGGACACATGTGTTCAGATATCTGAATTATTTAAAAGATATTGATTATATATCCTTACAAGGATTAATGGCTGGTCTCCATTAAAATTGGGGATGCAAGTATCTCTCATGTACACCTAGCCACATATTGGGTTAAAATCCATGAAGTGGTACTTGACTTACATGCTTAGCCAAGATTGCCTTAAGCAAAAATATTTCCAGCTGATATGATACTGAAGAGTCCAATTTCTGAGGAATATACCACTCGGAAAGACTTAAAGGTTAAAGATCTTTGACTTTATGTTTAATTGTTTCACAATTAAGCACAAAATCGGAGGCTAACACCTAATAGGTGCGCCTATTCGGTGCACACTATTTAGATTTTTCTATGAAGCCCTTCATAGCCTCGTTGCCAGCTAATATGAAGCAAGACTTGTAGAAGAGGTACTCGGACAATGGGTACTTGGGAAATCTTCACCAAGGAGGATGAGCACTCGGCAGCAGCTGTGACTCAACTATGAAGGTCTCAGGGGCTATTGTGGAGGCCATGGGCCCCAGGTACCTCATGGAAAGCTTTGTAGCCACTCGGATAGAGGATGGGCATAATCATGTAATTAGGAATACAGTAGGACTCGGCGTATGTTAGCTTGCATGACAAGGAAAGGGATATAGTCCTAGCCGGTTACGTTGTGCTCCGAAAAGGAAATCCCTTGGTTAAGTCCGACTAGGATTCCTATCATGTAACCTTACCTCCTCGGTATATAAGGGGAGGCAGGGAGCCCCTTGGGGCCTACAGAATGTCACCAGAGAAACCTCAAAAGCAATACACTACAGCTGGAAGTAGGGTATTACCTCACCTTGAGGGCCTGAACCAGGATAAATTGTTTCGTGTTCCTTTTCAATCCATCAAGTTTAGGTCTCACGAGTAACCCCATATAATTATTGCCGATACAAACCATCTACAATTCCTGGACGAGGACCTTCACAATAAAGCACCTAAATTTTGGATAGAAATTTTGGGTGTGACACCGTTCGTCAGCGGCTCGGGATAGAGCTCATGGCGATGGTGCGCGGCCGACAAACTTCGCGGTGGCGACGATGGCGAATGGCGGTGAATCTCACGATGCGGCCAACATAAGAAATGTTTTACAGATCCTGGCGAATCCATCGAGGGTGGTCTCGTCATCTGAGGTGGCCGGAATCGACGGTGACAACGGCGGAGGCGGTGGCATGGTTCAGCATGCATGTGCATGTCTCATTCTAGGCCAAAGCAATGCATGCATGTTGTGTGTAAGGCTCTAGGGATGCTCGCCAAAGACGCTGCATGGCTCGGCGAAGCTGGTACAGCGGCAAACTCTCTAGGAGTTGCTCAGTGGTGGTAGGGGACTCCGGGTGGACGGTGACGGCTAGAGCTGGGCTGCAATCCAGATGAGGGCCATAGGCCTTAGCTTGGTGATGTCATGAGGTAGATGTATATGCAAGGAATCGAAATACTACTCACTGTGGTTAGAGGAAACAAGAAAGGGGTGTGGCGGCCGATGAAGAAGAAGAAGACGCAGATCTAGTGCCTCGGGGCTTGTCAGCTTCTTGTGCTCGGGCCTAGGGGTCATCTTGAGGTCGTGATGCTGCTAGCCAAGGATCGATGCCAGTCTCGCTTTGGTCACGGAGAATGTGGTCACACCATGGTGGCGGTCTCCGGAGCCGGATGCTCGACGCGGTGGCTTCAACCTTGATGACAGGGGAAGAAGAAAGGTAAAAATGGGTTAAAGATTGAAAGGTCTTCATGTTCCCATAGCTCGGTTGTGGTGAAGCTCACCAGAGGAAGATGGCAACGGCGGAGAGCTCGACCGCACCGAGGAAGAAGACGACATTCCCGGCGTTCTCGTGGAGGTTAACCTCGGGCATTCTATGGAACAGAGAGAGGGTAGAGAGGAGAGGGAAATGGCAAAGTGGCTGCCCTCGAATTGGCCGAGGAAATGGAGGAGAGGGCGCTAGCTCAGCTTGGCGTGTGGCAGGGGTGCGTGTCTTGTGTTCTTGGGTTGGGCTAGCTCTTAGTGGCCGACAGGTGAGACCCACAGTGGCTGGGGCCTACTTGGCAGTGAAAGACAAGAGAGGAGCCCTTCTAGAAGCTAAGTGTAAATGGGGTGGTTGTTAGTCACTTTGAGCTAGCCATCTAGGCTAGTTACAGTGAGAGTCAAACCATGGGAAAAATATTGTGGGTAGTAGGTGGTATTATCTAACACTGTGCTAAATCTTAGGGTCATGTGATTTATAGATTTTTCTTGGTGAAATTGCAAAGTGAAGTACAACATCAGTTTCCCTGCATATTAGCCTAAACTAGTGAGCTTCGGCTTATCATTTTATGTATAAATTTTGAGAGTCAGTTCCTACAAAATTTACTTTAAATGGTTGATGTCTTGATCTATGTTCTGGACGAGTTTTGTAGGAAGGAGAGCTGTGAATAAATTTTAACAAAAATGACAAAAGGTCTGTTTGCAGTGAAAATTACACTACAATATAATTGATTTTCATAGACGGACCCCCCCAAGTTGCAAGCGGGCCAAGATGAGGGCTGCCTATAATAATCCTAATCCGCGGGGACGCTACGGTCCGTCTGTGGAGATCGATTATTGTAGGCGGTATGGGGACTGTTCGGAGGGGGTCCAAACATCCCACAACACACGTAACCGCCCAGGAAGTTCTGTTACGCGTAGAATGATACAGAAACAGAACTTCGATTAATTATACAAACCAACAAGGTTCTAATACAACCCAGACTCAACACACGCACTCAACGGGCCTATGACCATACACATACAACCAAAAGACACAACTCTGCACCACATGAACGGAGTGTAGAGTCGACCTTGAACTCGAAACCTTCGTCTTCGTCCCAGCCCTGTGGATCAACAGCTTCCTCGACTTCACCTGCAATTTCCTCCTGATCGGCTGGAGCCCAAAATATGCAAGAATGAGTACACAAGTACTCGACAAGCCATGCAGGGAAACCTATACTAATGCAGGAATAACAAGGAAGGGAAATGGTTTAATCTCTAAACCTTATCAGTAGTTCACAAATATCCCATTTCATAAACAAGTTTAATTTTAAAGGATTCATTTCATGTCATTATACCTCAAATTCAAATCATTCTTCCAAGCCTACTTATGCCATTGCTCTGGATTCACCCATAGACATAAGTCCATTAACCGGGAGTAAGGCGTATTCGAATACTAAATGACTCTGCAGCGTCTGCCCAGCTTTACCCGCATGATACCACAACCTGATCAGGGTTGAGATAACAAAGTATACAATTGCTCCAAGCTCATCTCTGTTCTTCCTACTAGGTTATAGGACAAGGCGCGTGTTGGCCTCAACTTGGCCTTCGCGAGGGTGTGCACCAACCTGACGACTCGTCCACCCACTATTGCATGACTAGGAGGAACACACAGTCCTTAAAGACTGCAAAGGGCACCGCAGCACCCACACTTACATATTTAAGCAATCTTACCTCACTCAGTATCCATTACACACTTTAAAGCCTAAAATGCCGATACACTAAAAGGCTGTAGAAGTTCAATTCACCGGAGCAATGTAAACTAGGTCCAAATACCTCGATTGTGCGGATGGGCACTAACTATGTCACTTATACTAGCACAAGGGGGTTATGTCCTTAAAAGCTTTAAATAAACCATTTACTTCCAAATTAATAACATAAAATGATAGCTCACAAGATAATTAACATTCTCGTAATAAACAAGATTGAACTAGGGTTATCAAAGGTATATATCGGGCTCAATTCAAGGCATGGCAATATATTTATAACAATATAGGATAAAAGGTATTCTCTATTTCGAAATACTTTAGAAAAATAAACACACGTGTCCTATTTAAGTACCTCAAGGTGGTACTCTACCCAAAATATGACATAGCTCTAGATTGGGTTCAATTATTGTTCAAAGAATGCATGACTTCCCTTTGGGATTGGCATAGTCGTACCACTCATCTCCTCCTATGGCTGCATAGGTATACACATCAGCTGTGAACACGGACTCCTCGGTTGGATCTGCTGCCACGTGATCTATCGATATACAAATAAAAATAAATAAGCGAATAATTCCAAATAAATACCAAGAACCCAGAAAGTGCACAGGAAAATTAAAAAGAGGAATTATGGAAGAAATTTGGGATTTTTCCGAAGTTACGGCGAGCGGAAACCCTAGAGCCAAAATTAGGGTTGCATCAATGGTTGCTCGGATCACGATGAAACTGGCGCGGATGGTTTTGGAATAATTCAAGTAGATGGGAATAGGTCTCGAATTTTGATTTTGAGGTCAAACGGTCATTGAACTGAGTGAACCAGGAATTAAATGGTTTTTTGTATTTATTTTCTAAAGAAAAAGGGAATCAGTTGGTTTTCTCCCGGTTTACAAAAGGTGGTGGCGGTTCAGGGCTGCCGGCGGCAAGGGAGGCCAAGGGGCGGCGATGTGGGACCGGTTCCGGGCTCCTGGGGCCGAGGCGAATCCATTCCCCAGGGTCCCCGGAGCTGGAACCCTGGCGGTGAGGCAGGCAGCGGCAGATAGATCATGGCAGCGGCTGTTCCTGTATAACATACCCAAATTTTGACTTTCGAAATTTTAACCGAAATAAATTAATAACAAGCCCTCAAAGGTAAAATCCTATAGTTTCTAAGCAAGAGAGCAAAATGAGAGGTAGATTGACTAGCATAAATCTAAAAAAGGGTACGCTAAAACTTTTATAGTCAAAATTTCAATTTATACAAAAAAAAAAACTCACCCTAGGTGAAAATATAAAGACACAAGAGGATATAAAACACGGCACATGTATCCATAATAAAAATTCCTAAAAATCCTCCTTAGGTCAATTGAAAATGGAAGTAAACATATTTAATTGTGCATAAGAAATTATGATCAAATAAAATACTTTAGGGTTGGGTGCCTAAAAACCTTAAGAGTTAAATTATAATAATAGAAAATGTAATATGACTAAAAATGTTTAAAAAAAAGTTGGACATAAAAATATAAAGATAAATAAATTCATTATCATGTCATGTGCATAGCTTTCTTTTCAATGTTTTTGACTCTTAAAGTGCATCTCCATAATAGGTTACATGTGCATTTGAATAGGCTACGGAATTTCTAAAAATAATTGGTTCAACATAAAACCATGGAAAAATTCCTATGAGCAGTATACAACCCAGTCTACTATAAATTTTATATGATTTTACTACTTCAATTGGTATTTCAATAAAATCCTTCAAATCAGCAAAACTAGGAAAACTAGCTAAATAAACTGCTTAGTTCTTATTTTTACCAAATAAAAATAAAGACTGTTCAGGCAGTGCCCTTTTACTAAAATGAGTACCAAGATGCATCTTACAATCAGAAAATTTTGCCTAATTTAATTCTCAAAGAAAACACATGAAATGATAAGTGCAAAGCTCTAGGGAATAATTGAACTACAGAAAACTGTGCCACCAAGCCTATTTCACCTTTTTGCCACATTAAGAATATAAAGCCCCTAGCCTCAAAACTTGGCAGGTTGGTAGAGAATATAACGATCAACACACATGAATTTTTTCAACTCCAGAGACCCTCTGTAACTCGGTGAAATTGTCAGTGGAAGACAGCTAGTTAACACAGTTCTCCACACTTAGTCTCTAGGAGTTTCCTCCCATTATTTCACTGCCATGTGGACCCCACAGGTACCCCGACCCCACCTGGCAGTCATACCACCCCCCAAGACACCCCAGCTGTCCCCTAGGACAGGTGGACGCTCAGGAACGCACCCAGCAAGCCAGGGCATGGCCACCTTAACCCTAACGTGTTAACTTCGCATTTAACCTCAAACCTTTGCCCTTACCTCTCTCTCTCTATCCCCCCTAATCACGTTCTGGCTGATCCAACCAAGAGAGAAAGTGCTTAGCCTCCTCTTCCACCTCAAACTCGTTATCGGCTGTGAAGAAGATGGCATCGCTGGTAGCCATCAGGTTGTCATCATCATCATATCTTTCTTGTTCCCTCTTCTACTCACCATGCTAACAACTTTTCTTTTGATCTTTCTCCATTTTGACCAACCAATCGGCGGGAACGCGACCATGCCATTAGAGCTGGCGGCCACGCTCTAGTCGTGGCTAACAATGTCGGCCACGCGTTCCGGCCACCTCGGTGCTCGTCTGACCCAACCATCGCGCCACCACCACTCTCCCGACATGTTCTGCAAGTACACCAAGGGGTTTTGGCTGAAGACGCCGTGAGCACCGGGGCTGACATCACCGTTTCCGCCACCTCGGACTTCTCGACCTAAAACTGATATACCACGAAGCTCGCTTTCCTCCCAGAAGGAGAACCCCCAAGGACCAGCCCAAGCCAAGCCCCAACGGAGGATATCAACTGTCATCTTCACCAACTCCGACCGAAGACCTCGCCGTCGATTCCTCCACCCGTGGTGAGCTTGAACTCGATTCCTCGCACCAATAGCTCCCCTGGGACCTCACTAACCTCCACGACACTTCTTCTTGGCAGCTAGATGGCTGGGTAAAGCTGATGCTGATGCCTCACCATTTTCACCATCGATGAACCATCTCGGACGCCGTCGTCGTCGACCAAGCCTTTTCGTGCCTTGAGTGCACCTTGGTGAGCTTCCTGGAGTCCCTTAGAAGCTCTTGCATGCATCCATTTGGACTAAATCAAGCCGTAGCTCCACTTTCACTTGTAGCCCGAACTGCACCACCGCTCTCACAGCCGCTGCGCACAGCTCCGATCACCCCCGGGCACGCCGCTACCACCATTGGGTGCGCAAGGAAGTCCTCTACACTTTCTCTTTTGGTCACGTCATGAAATTCCCCTCCGTTTGCCGCCGGTGAGGCCAAATACATCCACCACGCGTGCTTTCCTACTCTGTCCAAGCCCAATGACTTCATTCTTAGAAGAATCAAAAGTCTAGGTACTAGTTTGTAAAATCTGCAGTATGTGACATGTTGGCCAAGGACCTTTGCGTAATAAGTAATACGTTCGTGTACTCTTTATAAACTCTGTTTTACACACGTGGGGGAGTGCGGGTTGGTTTCTTAAAATCCGAAGGACTTATGTGTAAAACGTTACTCACTTTCATGTGGACCCATGCATTTAAAATATGGAAAATAAAGAAAAATGTTAAATGGCATTATTTGTTCCACTAGAAATTGTGCAAATTTCAAAAATCCATAACTAATTCATTTTTACTCAAAATTGGATGAATAAAATTTTTTTGGAATCACAAAATTATTTAATTTATTCCTGTGGATTAAAATTTGAAATATCTAGTACTTAAAATACCTCAAAAATAAGATAAAGAATATAAGTGCATAAACACCTTAAGATTTTATCCACTCCACATAAACCTCAATTTTGGTAAATTAAGATTTGATAAGTTCATAACATGTTGAACATTTCTGTGGTAAAACAAAACTTGGTTAAATTTATACAAAAGACACTTTTATAAATTTGGTAATAGGAAAATGCCTTAATTAGTGTATAAAATATGTAATAACTTCCAAAATGCATAAGAAATTCATATTAGCTCCAAATAAGATGAACCCAATTTTTTAGCTTCATAATATCTTGCCCTTTATTTCTGGAAAGAGATTATTAGCTAAAAGTAATACACAAAACACCCTTTGAGATTTATATAATAGATGGATATTATAAATAGGGTATAAAAAGTGAAAGAATATCTCAAAATTATAGAAACTCTATTTTAACTCCAAATGAAATACAATCAAATAGCAGTAGGTTTACAAGACATTCTTCTCAAAATATGTAAAGTTAAACTTCATAAAAACCTAGTCCTAAAACACATATATACTAAAATAAACGTATAGGTACCATATACAAGCTTAAAACTTACAAAATTCATATATCCTAAATAAAAGTGGATAAAATAGAAACTCCTTCACCAAAATTTATCAAGGACCAGTACCAACCCACAGCATAGGTTCCAGACACTTTAAAGTGATTTGGATATTTAATATTATTTTGTAACTAGACGAATTCACGTATAAGACTTCCAAATAATATAAATATCTCAAATGCCAAATACTAAATTAGAACTTCTTTCACCATATTTCATCTAAAATGATACTCTCTAATACTGTAAGTGATAATTTGAAAAGGCTACCTCATGACATACATATTAACATTTACATAGAGTACAAACATCGTATTTCGTGTATATGACTTCCAAAAATTTATATCTCCGAAATTCAAAATAACAAAATAGAACTTCCTTCACTAGAAATCATTCAAAACCAATACCTACCCACTGTCTAAAGTTCACACTTAACAAAACATCTCATACAGTATCTCTAAAATTTATATAAGGTATAAATACCATATTGCATATATACATATATATATAGAAATTGTAAAATTCATAACTCCCAAATGAAAAGTGATAAAATAGAAATTATTTCACCTAAATTCACCTTAGATCAGTACCTAATCCTTGCATAAACCTCATGCATATTAGAGCATTTTGGATTTTTTGTATTATTTGCTATTTATACGATCGTACGATAATTTTTTTTAGAGGATGAATTCGAAGTCTGTGAAGGAGTCGATTTGATTATAGCTCTAGGTATTCAAGAGTAAGGCAAGTATTCTCTCCTCCTCATTTGAACAATTTGAATCCTATGTTTTGGGGAATGGAATGTGTTGATTTATAAAGTTGTGTGTGTATTTGTAACTATCGGTATCTAAAATATGGAAATTGGTAGTTATGACCTATTTGTTGCATAATCAACCTTGAAAACTTGTAATCCTTGCTGATTGTAACATTATAAATGATTAGAACATTATACTTGTGCTCATTTGGGGTTATACATGCTTATAGATATGCAAATTGCTTAGTCATGCTTAGAGTTATGATAAATAGATTGTGATCACTTTATAAATGAGATTTTGAGAATTTCATAACTCCTAGAAAGAGGTGACTTCTCTATTTATTTGTGAACTAAAACGATGAAAAATGTGATTTTAGACTTGGGTGGCAAGTGACATGCATATGAAGTAGTTGCACGTCGATGGGGGGAGTATTCGCCTGAGTCAATTAAGGACCGAACTCTATGTCATCCTCTATTGTTTACCATACAATCACATGTGCCAGAATGGGATGGCCTTAGTTCATTAAGTTGTCCAATTTTTAGCTTTGCACATGGTAGGCCGAAGTAGTATGGGTTAAGTCGTTCTATTAGCTCATAGGAGCTACCTAATGACCTGTAATGGTGTTAGGCGTCTAAGTCTGTTCAATACAACGGTATAGTGCCTCGTGGGGAAATAGAGGGTTTGCTGCCATGACGCTAGGTTAAGGCGTGGGCCCACCACCTAGCGGCTCTAGGGTTGCTCCTAGGGTGGATTCCCGCTTGCCGTTGTTTGTGCAAGGCTAGGCATTAAGCAATGTAAAGGCTTCGCTGTGACCTCTAGACCGCACAAAATGTGTAGAGTGTGGTAGTGCTTTGCGCAGCACAAGGCAAACTAGAGAATTCACATCATGTGGGTAAAGCTGTACAAACTCTACAGAGTCAAAACTAATCGATTAGCCATGAGCGACTTAGGGATGTGTCATTGTGGAGGCCATGGGCCCTGGGTACCTCATGAGAAGCATTAGGGCCACTCGGACAGAGGATGGGCCTAACCTTGTAATTAGGGATACAATAGGACTCGGCGTACATTACCTTGTATGACAAGGAAAGAATGTAGTCCTAGTCAGGCACGTATTCCTAGAAGAAAATCCCTTGGTTGGAATCCAACTGAGATTTATATCCTGTAACCCTGTCCCCTGGTATATAAGGGGAGGCAGGGCGCCCCCTGAGGGCAACTGAGACAATCTCACCAGAGAAACCTCAAAGGCAATACACAATAGCTGAAAGTAGGGTATTACCTCACCTCAAGGGCCTGAACTAGGATAAATCGTTTCGTGTTCCTTTGCAATACATCAAGTTTAGGTCTCACGAGTAGCCCCATATTATTATTGCCGATATAAAACATCGACAGTTGGGGCACCAGGTAGGGGCATCGGCGAGATCATCTTCAACAAACCTGATGGATCCAATCGCTGGAGTCGACGGCATCAACTTCTTCCCCGAGCAAACAATCTGCTTTGGGAGACTCGACTTCATCGCCGACGAATTCGACAACCTTACCCTGTCCGACTCGGATCCGATCTGATCGGCTAGGGACCAAGCCGACTCCGCGCCAGTCGGCCTACACAACGCTGCAGTGATCTTCGACGACATGCTATGGTGATCTCCAACATACCTGAGTCTAGGGACAACTCTTTCTTTTGGTGTTCGACTCGGACTCAGTCTTGAGCCGGTTGAAATCGGGATAAGAGAGGAGGAGATCGTCAATCTCCTGTTCGGACTAGGCAACACCGCGGATAACTTCAATCAACATCTGACGCGGCAAACCCGATGCCCTGGAGTTCAAGTCGGATACGGCTCAGAGCCACTCGAGATTGGATCTAGGGAGGTTGTGGTCGTTATTACTCCCCTCAACCATTCCGACTCTGACTCTCAGTCGGACAGCACTTCGGTGAGCTTTTCTCCACCACGTGAAGTCTTTATGGCGTCTAAAGGCTCAACTCCCACTCAAGAGGCACGCCAACTACATGAACAACGGGAGGAAGACACAAGACGCCTGCAGGCCGAGCGAGATGCTCGCAATGACAATCTGCGCAAGGCCGGGCGGACTGCTCAACAAGAAATCCTCCAAATCCGAGTCGGCGACCACGACGTTTTCGTAACTCCTCAATAGAACGTTGTGGCCACTGCAACTCTGTTGGATACACTATAGTTTGGGCTTGATCACTAGGCCACCCCGACGATAGCAAGGATAATAGCCATGATCACCACTGCTGCATGTTAGCAGCGTCAATAGTCGGGTGACACTTTCATACTGACCAACAAGTCGGCTTTTCTAACTACGATCTCATCTGCCTTAGCGCGACGTCAAGTGGCTGGCTCTAGTCAGCTGCACATGGATTCACGTCACATGTCACTCGGCAACCACAATAATGACCGACGGCGCCGAAATCGAGATGACCGTCGGGACAACCAGGATGACCGAGGCCGACTACGATGAGATCTCCAGCAAGACATCAACGCACGGTGCCGCAAACGCGAGGAAGACGAGCGTCGCTGACTAGAAGACGAGAATGAGCGCTTTGGCCTCCACCATGAGCGATTTCACCGCCGTAGTTGGAGTTGGAGTCCTCATACAGATGAAGGAGTACCGGCCTTCACCCCTGAGCTGCAACAAGTCGACTGGCTGTCAGGTTTCAAGTCGACTGGAATTGAAAAATATGACGGGAAGACCAACCCCGAGTCCTGGCTCACAGTTTACACTCTGGCGATCCGAGCAGCTGGAGATCACAAGGCCATGGCTAACTACCTCCCAGTTGCTCTAGCAGACTTGGCGAGGACATGACTAACTTGACTTCCTAAGAGGTCAATTGGCTCCTGGGGAGAACTCCGGGAACGCTTCATTGCCAATTTCCAAGGAACGTACCAGAGGCCATCTTCCAAGTACGATCTGTATCAGTGCCATCAAAGGAAGAACGAGTCTCTTTATGATTTCATCAAGAGGTTTTCTAAGAAGAGGAATTCAATCCCAAAGATCAAGGATAAGGTCATCATCGCTGCCTTCCGTAAGGGAGCCAGAGACGCCCCGTTCATTACCAAGTTTACTCGGAAACCTCCCACTTCTGTCAAGGCTCTTTTTGACATGGTGAACAAATACGCCGACTCAACCGACGCAGTTGCTGAGGCCCTGGACGACAAGAAGGAGCCCCGGCAAAAGGACAAAAAAGACAACGACGAGCCAGCATAGAACAAGTCCGGCAACCGCAAGCGCAAGTCGGACAATGTGGTGGCTGCTGTGGAGCGTACTCGGCCACGACCCCCAAGGACAAACGAGTACCAAAAAGTGATGAACGGGCCATGCCCCTTTCATTCAAAAGGCAAGCACGTGGCTAAGAACTGCTTCATGCTCAAAAAGTTTGCTTTTGAGCAGACTTCAACATCTGGCAGCAATAAAGACAAGGACAAGCCAGATCCGGGCGCAGTCGACGACTACCAAGATCCCTAGGCTGAGCTCAACCACATCTTTGGAGGGTCAACTGCATATGAGTCCAAGAGGAAGCAGAAGCTCACAGCACGCGAAGTCAACTCAGTCTCTGCAGACACCCCCTAGTACTTGCGTTGGTTTGACCAATCATGTTTGACCGCGTGGATCACCCCGATCGGGTTACTCATCCAGGACGTTACCCACTCGTTCTAGACCTGGTCATCAAAAGCATCAAATTGAAAAAAGTTCTCATCAATGGAGGAAGCGCTCTCAATATTTTGTTCGCCAAGACGCTCGACGAGATGAAGATCCCTCGTTCTGAGCTACGGCCGAGTACAGCGCCCTTCCACGGGGTAATCCCCGGCCTATCTTCCACTCCACTTAGATAGATAACTCTGCCAGTTATTTTTGGCAGGCGGGATAATTTCCGCACCAAGAATATCTGCTTCAAGGTTGCCGACTTCGAGACCGCGTATCACGCAATACTTGGATGGCCAGCACTAGCCAAATTCATGGCAGTGCCACATTATACATACATGATGCTCGAGATGCCTGGACCAACCGAAGTGCTTTCTTTTCGCAGTGATGTCAAGCAAGCCTTCACCTGCGACAAGGATAGCTGTGAGCTGGCCCAATCTCAAGAAGCGGTAGCCGGGCTCAATAACATCCGACTAGCTGCTACAACAGCAAATGAGGACGATCAAGTTCTAGTGAAAAAAGCAGCCAAGTCGGGAATTTCAGTGGACTCTGAAACAAAAAAGATCCTGCTAGACCCTTCCGACCCCTCCAAAACTACTCTTGTCAAGACCGGACTTGACCCTAAATAGGAAGACGAGCTCATCACCTTCCTCCAGGCGAATAGGGATATATTTGCTTGGAAACCTTCCGACATGCCTGGTGTACCAAGGGAGGTAATCGAGCATTCCCTCAATGTCAAACCAGATGCCAAGCCAGTCAAATAACAACTACGACGCTTTGCACAGGACTACAAAGATGCTATTCGGGAGGAGATAACCAAGCTCCTTGTAGACGAGTTCATCAAAGAGGTCTATCACCCGGATTGGCTGGCAAACCTAGTCTTGGTCCGGAAGAAGAACGGTAAATGACGCATGTGCATCGACTACACCGACTTAAACAAGGTGTGCCCTAAAGACCCATTTGGTCTACCTAGAATAGATCAGGTGGTGGATTCAACTATAGGGTGCGAATTTCTCAGCTTTCTCGACTTTTACTCGGGATGTCACCAAATCAACTTGAAGGAGGACTGCCTAAAAACTTCTTTCATTACGCTATTTGGAGCGTATTGCTATGTCACTATGCCATTCGAGTTGAAAAACGCTAGAGCAACGTATCAACAAGCAATTCAGCGATGTTTAAACACTCAACTCAAGTGCAACGTGGAGGCGTATGTTGATGACGTGGTGATCAAGACAAAATCCAAGGAAGACCTCATCACCGACTTGGAAGAAACTTTCCAAAGCTTTCAGAGATTCAAGATGAAGTTGAATCCGAATAAGTGCACCTTCGGTGTACTGTCCGAAAAGCTACTCGGCTTCATCGTATTACATCGAGGCATTAAGGCCAATCTAGAGAAAATCAACGCTATCATGAACATGGCACCCCCAACAAGCCAGAATGATGTCCAAAAGCTGACAGGTTGCATGGCGGCACTCAGCTGATTCGTCTCCTGACTTGGTGAACGGGTCATGCCCTTTTTCAAACTGTTGAAGAAAGCGGACAATTTTCAATGGATACCTAAAGCCCAGCAAGCCTTCGAAGACTTCAAAAAATTTCTCACATCACCACCCATGTTGGCTTCACCCATGCCCTAGGAACCACTAATGTTATACCTAGCGACAACCACTCAAGTAGTCAGCACAGTGCTAGTAGTCGAGCGAGCAGAGACAGGTCATATACAGAAAATACAAAGGCCAGTCTACTTCATCAATGAGGTCCTAACCGACTCCAAGATGAGATATCCTCAAATCAGAAGCTATTATATGGCCTACTCATCACTGTCCGGAAATTGGTGCACTATTTTCAGTCGCATCAAGTAACTATTGTCACATCATATCCACTCGGGGACGTCCTACACAACCGCGAGGCCACTGGCAGAATCTCTAAATGGGTGCTCGAGTTGATGGCGTTTGACATCATCTTTCAGACACGGACAGCAATCAAGTCTCAAGCTCTAGCCGACTTCGTGGCTGAGTGGACAGAAGTCCAGATGACTACAAACACAAGCAAGCTAGAGTACTGGATGATGTATTTCGACAGTTCTCTATGGATCGGTGGTGCAGGGGCTAGTGTCGTGCTGACGTCACCCACTAGCGAAAAACTGAAGTACGTTCTCTAGATTAAATTTCCAGCTTCCCACAATGTTGCTGAGTACGAGGCACTCATCCATAGGCTCCTCATTGCCATATCACTCGACATCCGCCGACTGGTCATACGCGGGGATTCTCAACTCGTGGTCAACCAAGTCATGAAAGACTGGACATGTCTCGATGATAATATGTTGGCGTATTTTTAGGAGGTACGAAAGCTGGAAAACAAGTTCGATGGGCTGGAGATAACTCAGGTATTATGACAATACAATGAAGCTACAGATGAATTGGCCAACATGGGATCCAAACGGGAAGTGGTCCTGACTAGGATTTTCGCCGAACAACTATTGGAGCCACCCGTCAAGAAGAAGCCAGTGCTCGAATAGTCAGGGACTGAACCTACCCCAGCAACAAATGAAGTGCTAATCATCTCTCAAGACTGGTAGATTCCAATTTTCAAATTCCTCTTGGACGATGAACTCACAGAAGATCACAGCGAATCTGAGAGAATAAAATGTTGAAGCAAATGTTTTCTTGTACTCGGAGAAGACCATTACCGTCGAAGCGCATCCGGAGTCCTCATGTGCTGCGTCACACCCAAGGAGGGCAAGCAGATTCTGCAATCGATCCACTCGGGTATTTGTGGCAACCACACTGCATCCAGGATGTTAGTCGGAAAGGCTTACATGCAGGTTTCTTCTAGCCGACTACGGTAACAGACGCTAAAGACATAGATCGCACATGCGAGGGATGCCAATTCTATGCAAGGCAAACACATCTTCCAGCTCAAGAACTTTAAACAATTCCAATCTCTTGGCCCTTTGCAGTTTGGGGGCTTGACATGGTCGGCCCGTTCAAAAAAGCGCCAGGAGGGTTCACATACTTGTTCATCGCAGTGGATAAATTCACAAAGTGGATTGAGGCAAAACCATTGCTACCATAACAGCGGCATGGGCAAAGGACTTCATCATGAGTATTTTATACCAATTTGGAGTTCCTTACCGCATCATAACAGACAACGGTACTCAGTTCACTGGTGGCGTGTTTCAAGATTTCTGTGATGACTTTGGCATCAAGATCTGTTATGCTTCTGTGGCACACCCACGGAGTAATGGGCAGGTCGAGCGTGCCAATGGCATGGTCTTACAAGGTATCAAGGCTAGGGTATTCGACCGACTACAACCATATGCAGGGCGGTGGGTACAAGAACTCCCATCTGTTCTCTGGTCTCTAAGAACCATGGTTAGTCGGGCAAGAGGGCAATCCCCTTTCTTCCTAGTCTATAGTGCTGAGGCTATGTTACCAACCGAGTTGGAGTTCGGCTCTCCATGAGTTCGGGCCCACTCAGAAGACAAATCAAACAAAGACCGACTGGTCGAACTCGATCAATTGGAGAAAGTAAGGAACATCGCAACTATCCAATCGGCAAGGTATCTTCAAGGCCTACGTCGTTATCATAGTCAGAATGTTCGTGGCTGTGCTTTTTTGGTAGGAGATCTGGTCCTGAGAAAAATAGAAACCACCAAAGACAGGCATAAACTATCCCCTTTATGGGAAGGGCCGTTCATTATAGCTGAGGTAACACGTTCGGGCGCCTACCGACTAAAGACTGAAGACAGTGCCCTAGTCAGCAACTCATGGAATATAGAATAACTACGTCCTTTCTATACCAGAGTCTTATATTTTCTCTATACATATGAATAAAGATTTTTTTCTGACTCACTACATCGCTTGTCCCAACCGAGTAGTGAGTCGGGGGCTACATATATTATGTGCTTTTTTAATAAAATCCGAGCTTATTTTATCTAAGTTATGAAGATCTACAAATGATTATGCTATGTTTGCCTGAGCATAGCTCTCAGAGGTGAACTTTTTTCTTAAGTTCCTCTCGATCTACTCGGTACAGACTACGTAGTAAGGTAAAGCTAATGACGACTCAGAATAAGCAAGTACTCAGCAGTATTTTACAGATATTTACAAATGCCTTTACAAAAGTCATTTATGCTCATCAATAGTCACCGACTGCATAATCGTTCTGTTTTTGCATGCCCAGGTCTCTGGCTATTGCCTCCGCGGTTGACCACACCTGGCTAATTAGCTCCAATGCCTCTTCGGTAGTCATCCCCTTGGCAAAACCCTCACCAACAGCCTCGATGTCTATTCTAGGGTAGATCAATTTGGTCATGGCGAGAGCTTGGGCGACATTGATGGCTACACACTCATCCGAGTACTTTTTCAAGATACTTGGGGCTTCACTTAGGTGTTCATGCACTTAGGTGACGGTACTGGAGCTGGTCCCGAGATAGTGAGGTTGAATGATGTCCAAGAGCCCTTTCACGGATTCAACGAGGACTTCCCGTGACTCCTTGATCATCTTGATTTCCTCCGCGAAGGCACCAAACTGAATCTGGGCATTGGCTTTTGAAGCTGTTCAGATGCATTGACAAATATATTGGTTAGCCAAGATAAGCAGTCGAAGCAACAAGCAGACGGGCTAAGATCACAGTCAAGTAGAAGACTTACTAGCATAGTCGGTCTCCACCTTGGCTTTGGCCTTTTCCACTTCCCTTAGCTTTTTATCCTATTTCTCCCTCTCCTTTGTTTGGGCTTTTAGCTCGGCTTTGAGGGCTGCAAATCAAAATAGTCGAGAACTCAAGATCGCAGTCAAGACTCAACAAAGGCTGTCGGGAATCAATAATGCTAGAGAAATCTACTCAGGATTCACTCGAGAGGACAACACAAAAGACTTACTTCTGATTTTTTCAGCTTGAGCCCAGTTTTCGTCCCTGAGCCATGTTTCCCTTTCTTGGCTGGTTCGCTCCAAGTTGTCCTTGGCATCCTGGAGTTGGTGTAGTTGGGGGGCGAGCTCGGTCAGGACTTTGGTCATCTTCTCCGAGCGATCGACTATCTTCTGCTCAGAACAAACCAGGGGAAATTAGAGTAAAATGGTAGAACACCAGATCAATAGGAGTTTTCAAGCACTCAACATGGCGAGACTCAGTACATACCTAGACCCATTTGGACAAAGCAATTGCAGCGTACATGAGATTTCTGTGATCTCTTAGTGCTGTTGTCTCATCGTGCTCATAGCTCTCTGCAACTCCCTCAGAGGTGACCCAATAAAAAGTCCTTGGGAAGTTGCGCGGAGGGGCTTCCAGCCTGGGGAGATCTCCTTCATCAAAAGACGATGATATTGCCGGCGATGGGGTCCTGGCCCTGAGTTCAGCAGCTGTAGGGGCTTCGGCGATTTGCTCGGGAGCTGGAGCAGCAGCTTCAGCATTCGCTCCCTGGTCGACCGGCACTGGTAATTCTGCTATCAGGGCTACTTCAGCTTCAGTAGCTGGGGCAGCCTCTGGCTCGGCAGGTGTAATTCCTGGTTCTAGCTTGATTGGGATGGGCTCGGTGGTAGGAGCTACTGGCGTAGTCCCCTTGGGATCTATGTCAACTCGCTTCCTGCACAATATGCCAAATATCAATACATTTACCATATCATTCAAGATTCTCAGAAGATTGAAGGTATTTTTTATTACCTCTTGGAAGTCTTGAATTTCCACTAATGAGCTCTAGGAGATGTCGGCAAGGGGCTTGACAGCCTACTCGGTGCGACAGTCGGCGGTGGAGATTTGGCTCCAGTCAGCTCTGTTCCCAATGTGGCCAACTGGGGGGTCGAGGCGCTTGGTGGTGCTGGCCTTGGGCTCAGTGGTGCTAGCCTTGGGCTCGGTGATGCCGGTCTTGGGCTTGGTGGCCTGGGAGCTAAACAGACAGGATCCTTGATCTTCAGGCTCCCTGGCGCTACACTCGGTGTGCTTGTCTTCTTCTTGCCTGGGTCTTCAATTGGCTTCTTCCTAGCCCTCTTGGAGGTAGGTTGGGCGGCACAAGGACTGGCTGGCCGCTTCTTCGTTTTGGTGGCCGGCTGATTTTCGGAGTCATTATCAAACTCCACACAGTCCTGCAAGTATTTCAACGACATACATCATGCATTGTAGAACAATCCAAGATAGAAATCCATAGACATTCATCACAGAGGGATAACAATTCAATGTCAGTCTTCCATGATTACCTGTGGCCAAGGCTTGCTTTGGCGGTAGGGCGTGGGGGCGCGTTCTTCATCCTTAGTCTTCACTACCCCATTGACGAAGAAGCCGAGCAGGGTATCAGTAACCTTGTTCTTGTTGGCTATGTCGGGGTATTCGTGGCTGGGATCATCCTTGCCTTGGTAGTCCCAGCCAAAATGTCTCCTGGCCTTCAGAGGTCTGGTGCGGCGGTTGAGGAAACACCTTGCCACCCAGGGACCAGTCAGCCCTGTGCTCTTCAGGAGGTTGATTTTCTCCATCAGCTGGTACACTTGCCCCATTTCCTCATACGTTGGCATAGAGGACTAACTGGGCAAGACATTGGAGGGAAACCAGTGAAAGGGGGCAGAGAGGGCTCCAGATTTGAGCAGCAGAACCACTCTCTGTACCAGCCCTTGAGTGAGGTCTTCAGAGGAACATTGAGATACGTCGTCTTTATCTTGTTCCTAAGTTGAAGACTGCCTCCCCCGATGACTTGGATTTTGTTCTTGGACAGCTAAGGCTTTATGTGGAACAGGTACTGGAAGAGATTGAAATAGGGCTTGACCCCTAGAAAGGCTTCGCACAGAGTGGCGAAGATAGAGATGTGAAGCATAGAGTTGGGATTCAAGTTCACCAACTCTATTTGATAAAAGGATAGAAGCTGGCGAAGGAAATCTGAAGCTGGGAGGGTGAGACCGCGATCAAAAAATTAGGTGAAGACGACGGTCTCACCAAATTTGGGCACTGGTATTGACTCTCCCTCCACAGTGTGCCAATGGATTGTATCCTGACGTTGCAGCATCAATCGCTTCTCTAATAGCTTCAGCTTCACCGGGCTGCAGTCCGACATTGGCCAGACTCCAGCGGTAATCTCAGGGATCTCAAATGGGGCTTTCGGCATTGCTGGAGGTGAAAAGATTTGGGGGAAAGACTTGTGGAGGCTTGGAATGGATGCAGCAGAGCAGAATTGGGTGAGTCTCGAGTGGGGACGCAAGCTACAGCAAACCCTAGCAAGGCGGAGCGTGAAATTTGGGCGCGGAAGCTGGAAGACGAAACGATTGGCGGATTGGAGAAGAAGGGGGAATCTTTTCTCTCTGCCCACTTTATAAAGCCTGTGCTGATAAGTGGGCTTAGGCTGACTAATTCAGTACTGGGCCACAAGACATGAGTTTCTAAATGGCATGCTCTATTGAGCCGATTGCTAGCCGTGTTAAAATCACAGTGCAAATGCTATTTACAGAAATTGATTAAAAATCAGGTATGCTTCATGAAAGCCTAATTGCTTGACACATGTGTTCAGATATCTGAATTATTTACCAGGTATTGAGGATATATTCTTAAAAGGATCAATAGCTAGTCTCCATTAAAATTGGGGATGCAGGTATCTCTCAAGTACACCTGGCCACATATTGGGTTAAAATCCATGAAGTGGCACTCGGCTTACATGCTTAGCCAACAATTGCCCTGAGCAAAAATTCTTCCAGCTGACATGATGCTAAAGAGTCTAATTTTTGAGTAGTACACTACTCAGGAAAGACTAAAAGGTTAAAGATCTTTAACTTTATGTCTAATTGTTTCATAATTAAGCACAAAGTCGGGGGCTACACCTAATAGGTGCACCTATTCGGCGCACACTATTCATATTTTTCCATGAAGCCCTTCATAGCCTCGTTTCCAGCCGATATGAAGTAGGATATGGAGAAGAAGCACTCGGACAACGAGTACTCGGGAGCAAGGCACTCGGGAAGCTTTCCCCAAGGAGGATGAGCACTCGGCATCAGCTATGACTCAACTATGAAGGTCTCAGGGGCTGCTGTGGAGGCCATGTGCCCCGAGTACCTGATGAGAAGCATTAGGGCCACTTGGACAGAGGATGGGCCTAACCTTGTAATTAGGGATACAATAGGATTCGGTGTACATTACCTTGTACGACAAGAAAAGGATGTAGTCCTAGTCAGGCACGTTATATTCCTAGAAGGAAATCCCTTGGTCAGAGTCTGACTGGGATTCCTATCCTGTAATCCTGTCCCCTGGTATATAGGAGGAGGCAGGGCGCCCCCTGAGGACAACTGAGACAATCTCACCAGCGAAACCTCAAAGGCAATACACAACAGCTGGAAGTAGGGTATTACCTCACCTCGAGGGCCTGAACCAGGATAAATCATTTCGTGTTCCTTTGCAATCCATCAAGTTTAGGTCTCACAAGTAGCCCCATATTATTATTGCTGATATAAAACATCGACAGTCATGAGTATAGTTTTGTGCTTTACAATTATGCTTATGAAATTGGGATATGGATCGGAGAATTTTGATGACTTGTTGCCGGGGATGGTGACAAGTACAAAACTTACATTATGTTGAATCACTTTCTCTATAAACTATACATGTTTTATTGCTTTACTAAATACCGTTGGAACTGATTGTGAACTAAAATTTGCTTTATGCAAAATGAACCTAGAAATAGCCTTCTCCTTGATTTAGAGCTTGCATGTAGTGATATAGGATTGTCCTTGCCAGTACATTATTTCGGTAATGTACTGACTCTTGCTTGTATTATTGTTAATTAACTTTGCTGTAGGTTGAGTTCCACAGGATCCATTGCTTCTTCAAGAATGATTCTTTAAGGGGTTTACCCCTAGTCGGTTGCCTATGGTATGTGTAGACAAGCTTCCGTTGAATCATATTATTTGGCCGATTGGCCTATATAACTCTGAATTTGTAGACTTAGGTTATTTACTTGTACACCCACTTATTGTATACCATTGCTTGAGATGAACGTGTGAGACTAGTACTTTTCCTGGGAGCTAGTCAAACACAAGTATGAGCTTGAAATAATTGAGATATTTGCTTAATAGCTGGTGCGGATCGAGTCCTCTATGATATGTAGTCTCTTGGTCGCCACCATCATGTGGTTTGATGGGCATATCTCGGGGAGGACTGGCAGAGGCTATTCTGTTGAGTATCTCATTTGTTTCAGGTTCAACGCCATGAGTTTGTAACGTATTTGTGGTTCGCGATGTCAAGTCTGCTTTGAGGCGAGGTGGTTACTGTATTTATTTGGTTTTATTTGAGATCCCACCACTCCAATAGTTAGCGTTGATGTGGCGAGTTGCAAACTGCGGTACAAGTCTTGAGGTGTCCCCACAGTTTCATGGCTGTGGTGCTTTGACGAGCTGGTGGCGGGGCATGGCTACCAAGAAGCTTCTAGCCGGTAAGGGGAAGCTGTCAGCGGTGGTGGTCGAGCACGGGAAAGGCCGAGGCGGCGAGACGCCGTGTGGCCGGCGGTGAGCAGGACAGAGGTGGCAGTGCAAGGCGGCACTAGCGAGGCTCTAGCGGCTATTTCACCGGGGAAGGAGAGGGCTTTTGAAGAGTTTGACATGGAGAGGGAGATGGCACCTTCAATTTTGGGAGAGGATCGAAGTTGACGGTGAATTTTGCAAATCAAGCCGAGGCGTCCAAAGGTAGAGCTTCAGTTTCCCAGCTCTGGTGACAGCAAATGGTGGCACGGGGGCCGGGGTGGCTTCAGGGAAGTGCAAGAGGAGGTGATGGCGCCCCTTTTTGCTTTTGGCGGTGACCGACGACGAGATGAGTAGAGAGAGATAGGGAGGGATCAGAGAGCAGCGGCAGTGTTGGCGAGCTCGAGCTGTGCTTGGCTAGCTTGGTGGCCTGTTATCGAGCTGGTGAGCAACGCGTGTGATGGAGAAACGGCTGTGCGGCGTGAAGGTGTAGCAGCAACAGCGTGGCAGCCCTCTGTCGAGTTGGCAAAGGTGGTGGAGACGGCGGGCCGGCCTAGGCTGCACCAGCCTGGGCCAGAAGAAGAGAGAAAGAAAGGAAGAAGGCAAGTCGGGCCAAGAAAAATAGATCGGAACAAGGAAAAACGGATCGATGACGAGCGGAAGAAAAATGGGCCGATGACCCAAGAACAACGCTGACTCGTCCACAAGAATTTAGGATGAACATATGGGTGGATGGATTTGCACTTCTGAAGAAAAGGAAAAATAAAATAAAAAGAAAATGACGGACGAAAAACGACTTTTAAAATAGAACGAAACAGGAAAACTCGACGTGAATTTTTGAAAATACACAAAAATAAAAACAGTTTTAAAATTTAGTGATTTTTAGGGCTATGACAGACATACCCTCTTTAAAAGAATCTCGTCCCCAAGATTCACCAAACTACGGAATAGGTACGAGTACTTCTTTTCCAATTCAAACTCTCTCCCAGGTTGCTTCATCCTCTATATGATTCTTCCATTGTACTCGACAGAATTTAATACTTCTGTTCCGTAATGTCTCGAGGATTTTCTCAGGTTCTTCTTCATAAGTTAAGTCCGGTTGAAGTGTAATGTTTTGTAATGGTACTTGTTCTGTCAGAGTTCATAAACTTTTCTTCAACTGTGAGACATGGAAAACAAGGTGAACTCCGGTTAACTCTTTAGGCAACTGTAATTGATATGACACTTCACCTCTTCTTTTCAAGATCTGGTATGGCCCGATATATTGTGGAGCTGACTTCCCTTTCATCTAAAATATTTGCACGCCTTTCAGTGGGCTCACCTTTAGATAAACAAAGTCCCCAGTTTTAAAACTCAAGTCTCTTCTTTGATTGTCACTGTAATTTTTTTGTCTAGTTTGTGTGGCCTTAAGCTTCTCCCTGATAATTCTAACATGAGCTTCAGCATCATGTGCAAGTTGTGGCCCTATCAACTGACTTTCTCTAGTTTCTGTCCAATTAAGTGGGGTTCTACATCTTCTGCCATACAAAGCTTCAAATGGTGACATTTCTAGGCTGGATTGGTAGCTGTTGTTATATGAAAACTATGCAAATGGCAAGCATATATCCCACGCTGATCCATAGACCAAAGCACATGCCCTCAACATATCTTCTAGTATTTGATTCACTCGCTTTGTTTGTCCTCCAGTCTGTGGGTGATATGCTGAACTGAACCCTAATTTTGTACCCATCAACTCTTGAAAAGTCTTCCAAAATCTTGATACAAACTGTGATCCTCTATTAGATACTATTCTCTTTGGAACTCCATGTAGGATGATAATCTTTGTCAAATATAATTCAGCTAACTTATCTCCTCCATAAGTCTGCTCAACTGGTAGAAAATGGGCCACTTTAGTTAACCTGTCGATTATGACCCATATAGCATCATACCCATCCTAGTCTTCGGCAAACCTGTTATAAAATCCATTCCTATTTCATCCCACTTCCATACAGGACAAGGTAATGGTTACATCAATCCCGCAGGTCGCTGATGGTCAACCTTAACCTTTTGACACACCTCACATAAATTCACATGCTTTGCAATCTCTCGCTTCATGTTGGTCCACCAAAAGGCTTTCTTTAGATCCTGATAGATGTTTGTACTTCTAGGATAAATTGAAAACAATGAATCATGTGCTTCCTGTAGTATCAGATCCTTGATTTCTTTCTTATCTGGGACACATATCCTCCCTTGGAACCTTAGAACTCCATTATTGTCTTCTGCAAAACCTGGTGCCTTATTCTCTTGGAGATCTTTCCTAATCTTCTGAATTTGTGGATTTTCCTGTTGTGCCTTCTTTATTTCATCTTCCAGAATTGACTTCACTTCCGTAGTGCAAACACTGGATTGATCAATAAACTCTAGCTTCAACTGGCGGATTTCCTTCTATAATGGCTCTGAGCATTCCTGAACCATTGCATTACTATAATATGCCTTCTAGCTTAAGGCATCAGCTACCACATTTGTCTTCCCTGGATGATACTGGATATCCAAGTCATAGTCCTTTATCAACTCTAACCATCTTCTTTGCCTCAAGTTCAAGTCAGGTTGAGTGAATATATACTTCAAACTCTTATGATCTGTGAATATTTCACACTTGTTTCCAATTAAATAGTGTCTCCAAATCTTCAGTGCATGCACAACTGCTGCCAATTCAAGGTCATGTGTTGGATAATTCTGCTTATGTGGTCAAAGTTGATGAGAGGCATAGGCTACTACTCTTTCTTCTTGCATCAAAACACAACCAATTCCTTGATGACTAGCGTCACAATAGACCTAAAAATCCTTTTTATTGTCAGGCAAAGTTAACACTGGAGTGGTTGTCAGTCTTGCTTTGAGTTCTTGGAAACTCTTCTCACACTTATCTATCCATTCAAATGGCACCTCCTTCTTCAAGAGGTTGGTGAGAGGCCTTACTATCTTAGAAAATCCTTCAATGAAGCACCAATAATATCCTGCTATTCCCAAGAAACATTGGATATCTTTCACTGTCTGTGTTTGCTCCCATTTTGATGCAACCTTAACTTTCTCTGGGTCCACTACTCCTTCTACAGTGATGATATGGCCTAAGAATTGTACTTCCTTCATCCACAACTCACACTTAGAGAACTTCACATACAACTTTTGCTCCCTTAATCTTTCCAAAACTAGCCTCAAGTGCTCTTCATGTTCTTCTTCACTTGAGGAGTATATAAGGACATTATCTATAAAGACTACCACAAACTTGTCAAGGTAGTTCATAGGTCTTGTTCATCAACCCCATGAAAACTGCAGGTGCATTGGTCACTCCAAATGGCATCATTGTAAACTCATATAGCCCATACCTGCTAGTAAATGCAGGTATGTCCTCCTTTCTAACTCTCAGCTGATGGTATCCTGATCTTAGATCAATCTTCGAAAACACCTTAGCTCCTTTTAGTTGATCAAACAGATCATCAATTCTTGGCAGTGGATACTTGTTCTTGATAGTTGCTTCATTAAATGCTCAATAATCCACACACATCCTAAGTGTACCATCTTTCTTTTTAGCAAATAACACTGGGGCAGCCCTTTCTGACACACTTGGCCTATTGAAACCTTTCTCTTCTAGCTCACCAATCTGCTTCTTCAACTCCTTTAACTTGGGTGTAGCCATACGGTACATTGTCTTCGCTATGGGTTTGGTTCCAGACTTCAGCTTGATGGAGAACTCAACTTCTCTTTCAGGTGGCATCCCTGGCAACTCTGTTGGAAATACATCTAGGAATTCATTAACCACTGGCACTTTCTCAACTCCTTCTACGACCGTGGTGTTTAGTGACACTGGCAATGGTGGCAACAAGGGTCTCTTGGCTCTGAACTCTACTTTCTTCCCTTCAGTGTTAACCAGACTAATGATCTTATTCTCACAATCCATCTTTCCCTTATACTTATGCAACCAATCCATTCCCAGCATAACATCCAACCCTTGCATTTCTAATAGCATAAGGTCTGCCAAAAAGACAACTCCTTCTATCTGAATTTCTATATTGGGGCACTTAAATTGGGACTTCATGTCTGATCCAGGGGCATGGATCACATGAGTATTATTTAAAGCTACTAGGCTTAAACCACGCTTCTTAACCAAAGCCAAAGAAATGAAAGAATGTTAGCACCTGAATCAAATAAAACCAAAATGGGCTCTGAGTTAATAGGAAACATACTAAGCATAATGTCCGTAGCTCCAGTGGCATCCATGGCTGAAACATGATTGACCCTTCCCTAAGTAGTTTCAGGATTAGGTCGTCCTCGTCCTGCAACAGCTCCAACCTGTCCTCCATGGTTTGGCACTACTCCTCCACGATTGGGCACTCTAGCTCCATGTCCTGCCACGTTCTGGTTCTGTAGCACGGCATGTGGGATAGCACTCTGGGCTCTTGCTCTAACTTGTGCAACATCTGTCGGAAAGTTTCTCAAGGGACAGTTTGGACGGATGTGTCCCACCAACTTGCAATGATAACATTCCTTTGGAAAATTACTTGCTGGATACTGACTTCCACCATAATACTGTTGTCTCTGTGGCATTGGAGGCCTTGACATCTGTGGTGGGAAACATCGAGGTGGTATTGCTGGCATCATCATCCTTGGTCTTGGGGCACTTGATGAAGGCTTCATCTGTTGTGGGGCCTTGCACTTGCGGCTTTCCTCGGATTCTTTCTTCCTGGGCTCAATCAACATGACCTTGTTGAGTAGCTCAGACATGTCTTTGTAGTCCACACTAGCAAGCTTGTAATTGATTGGTTCATCCAAACCTTCGACAAACCACACCATCTTCTTTTCTATGTTCACATCATCAGGAGAATAGCGCGCAAGACGTTGGAACTCATCATGATACTCTGCAATTGGCTTCCCATTCTGAGTGTGATTCCTAAACTCCTCCATTTTTGTTGCAATCAAACCTTCTGGAATGTGCACCTTCCTGAACTCCTCTGAGAATTCCTTCCATGTGATAGTTTCCTTGTCAGGATGGACAGCTTGAAAATTCATCCACCATACTGCAGCTGGACCACTAAGCTGATGAGAAGAATAAAGAACCTTCTCTCGATCAATGCACTAGATTGTGTTTAACTTCCTCTCAACATCCACCAACAAGTCATCTATGGCTAATGGCTCTGGGGCTAAAGAAAATGTCGGTGGCTTGGTCCTCTAAAAATCTATCCACCTTGATCCCATGGTTGATCCTTCAGCAGTGGCGGCACCTAGTTGTGGTATCCTGCTAATAACTTGCTCAAAAAGTTTGATGTAATTTTGATCCATCATCTGCATCACCCTTGCAAGATCAATTGGATTTTCTAGCGGCTGCTCACCCGCACTGCCATTTCCATCTGTTCCTGACATCTTGTCCCCTTACTTAGGCCTGTAATAGGTTTTTCATAATAAAACGTTAATTAAGGTGTAAAAAGGAAGGACTGAATAGACTTAGACCGGAATAACATGAAATAAAGAAGCAACGAAGTAGCAGGGAAAGACAGATAGAGTCATGTTTAGGGTTTTTCTTGTAAAAAGAGAGAGAGACGCAATAGCACATCAAGTGCCATGTAACCCCAAAAGGTTACATGAAACAACAGGATGGCCCTTTTGCAAATACAATACATGACTCCCATTCTACACGATGGGTGAACCATCGACTGACACTGGTCGACATACACTAGCGTCAACCCTAACTTAACGAAGCTATCAAACTTTAGCGCTCCTCTCCAAAGCAACTTCACTCCTGAGATCTCCGGATCGTACCTATTACACCCTAACCAACTAACCGAACCTTGAATAGGGTAAGGAAAAGATCAACCAAAACCTTTCAAATTTAGATCAAGAAAAGAAGAAAGAAGTAGACAGGAAAATAGACCAAGGTGGAAGGGAGTCAATTAGAAGAATAACCCATTTTTGCAGTCCTTTTCAAGTTTTCAAAATAGATTTCAAACACTTCCTAACCAACCTAGGTCAACCTACAGTCAAGCCTGCTTTGATACCACTCCTGTGGGGACCGTTCGGACGGGGTCCAAACGTCACACAACACACGTAACCGCTCAGGAAGTTCAGTTACGCATAGAATGATACAGAAATAGAACTTCAATTAATTATACAAACTTACAAGGTTCTAATATAACCCAGACTCAACACACGCACTCAATGGGCCTATAGCCATACACATATAACCAAAAGACACAACTCTGCACCATAGGAACGGCCTGAGCGTAGAGTCGACCTAGAACTCGAAGCCTTCGTCTTCGTCCCAGCCCTGCGGATCGATGGCTTCCTCAACTTCACCTATAACTTCCTCCTAACTGGCTGGAGCCCAAAATATACAAGACTGAGTTCACAAGTACTCTGCAAGCCATGCAGGGAAACTTATACTAATGCAAGAATAATAAGGAAGGAAACTGGTTTAATCTCTAAACCTATCAGTAGTTCACAAATATCCCATTTCATAAACAAGTTTAATTTTAAAGGATTCATTTCATGTCATTATACCTCAAATTCAAACCATTCTTCCAAGCCTACTTATGCCATTACTCTAGATTCACCCATAGACATAACTCCATTAACCGGGAGCACAACGTATTTGAATACTAAACGACTCTGTAGCGTCTGCCTAGCTTTACCCTCATGATACCACAACCTGATCAGGGTTGAGATAACAAAGTATACCATTGCTCCAAGCTTATCTCTGTTCTACCTAGTAGGTTATAGGACAAGGTGTCTGTTGGCCTCAACTTGGCCTTCGCGAGGGTGTGGACCAACATAACGACTCGGCCACCCACTATTGCACGACTAGGAGGAACACGCAGTCCTCAAAGACCACAGAGGGCACCGCAGCACCCACAGTCACATATTTAACCAATCTCACCTCACTCAGTGGCCATTACACACGTTAAAGCCTATAATGCTGATACACTGAAAGGCTATAGAAGTTCAATTCACTGGAGCAGTGTACACTAGGTCCGAATACCTCGATCGTGCGGATGGGCGCTAACTATGTGACTTATACTAGCACAAGGGGGTTATGTCCTTAAAAGCTTTAAATAAACCATTTACTTCCAAATTAATTACATAACATGATAGCTCACAAGATAATTAACATTCTCGTAATAAACAAGATTGAACTAGGGTTATCAAAGGTATATATTAGGCTCAATTCAAGGCATGGCAATATATTTATAACAATATAGAATTAAAGGTGTTCTCTATTTTGAAATACTTTAGAAAAATAAACACATGCATCCTATTTAAGTACCTCAAGGTGGTACTCTACCCAAAATATGACCTAGCTCCAGATTGGGTTCAATTATTGTTCAAAGAATGCATGACTTGCTTTCGGGATCGGCGTAGTCATACCACTCATCTCCTCCTACGGTTGCGTAGGTGTACGCGTCAGTTGCGAACTCGAACTCCTCGATCGGATCTGCTACGATGTGATCTATCGATATACAAATAAAAATAAATAAGCGAATAATTCCAAATAAATGCCAAAAACCCAGAAAATGCACAAAATAATTAAAAAGAGGAATTATTGAAGAAATTTGGGATTTTTGTGAAGTCGCGGAGAGAGGAAACCCTAGAGACAAAATTAGGGTTGCGTCAACGGTTGCTCAGATCGTGACAAAACTGCCGCGAATGGGTTCGGAATAATTCAAGAGTCAGAAATAGGTCTCAGATTTTGATTTTGAGGTCAAACGGTCACTGAACCGAGTGAACCAGGAATTAAATGATTTTTCGGATTTATTTTCTAAAGAAGAAAGGGAATCTGTTGGTTTTCTCCTAGTTGAAAGAAAGCGGTGGCGGTTCAGGGCTGCCGGCTATGAGGGAGGCCGAGGAGCGGTGATGTGGGACTGGTTCCGGGCTCCTAGGGCCGAGGCGAATCCATTCCCTAGGGTCCCCGGAGCTAGAACCATGGCGGTGAGGTGGGCGGCGGCGGCGGCGCTCCGGTAAGCAGGCAACAGGGCGTGGCTACCAGGAAGCTTCTAGGTGGCAAGGGGAAGCTATCAGCGGTGGTGGTCGAGCACGGGGAAGGCCGAGGCGGTGGGACACCGTGCGGCTGGCGGCGAGCAAGACAGAGGCGGCGGCGCATGGCAGCGCCGGCGAGGCTTCGGCGGCTATTTCACTGGGGAAGGAGAGGGCTTTTGAAGAGTTTGACATGGAGAGGGAGATGACACCTTCAATTTTGGGAGAGGATCGAAGTTGACAGCGAATTTTGCAAATCAAGCTGAGGTGGACAAAGGTAGAGCTTCGGTTTCCTAGCTCCAGTGACAGTAGATGGTGGTACGGGGGCCGGGGCGGCTTCAGGGAAGTGGAAGAGGAGGTGATGGTGCCCCTTTTTGTTTTTGGCAGTGACCGACAACGAGATGAGTAGAGAGAGATAGGGAGGGAACACAGAGTAGCGGCGGTGTTAGCGAGCTCGAGTTTTACTTGGCTAGCTTGGTGGCCTGTTAGCGAGCTGGTGAGCGACGTGTGTGTTGGAGAAACAGCTGCGTGGGCGTGAAGGTGTAGCAGCAACGGTGTGGCAGCCATCTGCCGAGTCGGCAGAGGCGGTGGAGATGGTGGGCCGACCTGGGCTAGGCCAGCCAGGGTCAGAAGAAGAGAGAAAGAAAGGAAGAAGGCAGGTCGGGCCGAGAAAAACGGATCGGAACAAGGAAAAACGGGTCGATGACGAGTGAAAAAAAATGGGCTGATGACCCAAGAACGACGCGGACTCGTCGGAGAGGATTTAGGATAAATAGATGGGTGGATGGATTTGCACTTTGCGGAAAAGGAAAAATAAAATAAAAAGAAAACGACGAACGAAAAATGACTTTTAAAATAGAACGAAACGGGAAAACTCGACGTGAATTTTCGAAATATACAAAAATAAAAACGGTTTTCAAATTTAGTAATTTTTAGGGCTGTTACAAGCGGGCCACTAAGCCGCCCGCCTACGATAATCGATCTATTATTGCAGGTGAGTCTCTTAACCGCCCGCCTGCGATGAGTGGATTATGGCAGGTGGGCCTCAAAGTGGCCCGCCTGTGATGTCCTCCCACATATATATCTGCCCAGCCTGACCGCTTCTTCCCCAACCCAACGTTTCTCTCTACAAAACTTGCCAAAATATTGGGGGGGAGGTTTTGAACTTGGATTTCTTGGGGGATCTGCCTACCTATGGTTAGAATCATGTTTTCCTACTATATTTATGAAGTTTTCCTTTGAATTTAGGGTTTGGATGGTGTGAAGTTTGCTTGGGAATGGTGGTTTTTTGACCTACATGTAACAATTTTTATTTGTGTTTTAGCATGAATTTGAACCAAAATTCTATGTAATATTAGTGCAATGGTATGCCTTAATATATATGTATGCAATTTTAGTTCTTTTCAAGGCAAATAGAGGAGATTTGAATGTGTATGTGAACTCCTAGATCTACTTGGAGAGAGAAAGAGGATGGGGATTTTTTTTCGAAGGGAATAGGTATTTTTTGTTGGAATCAATTTTTTCCTCGATATTTAATAGTTTTTTGTATGGTTTTTAGATATCTATTTTTGAACTAGATATTTAAGTTTGAATGTGGGATATTATTTAATTTTGTTTGAATTCTTAGATGGATAGGGCATGGATGTATAATACGCCAAGATTTCAGTAGTTGTACATGAAGGAGGTTTTGAAATTTATTGAAGCAGTGAGGGCACATGCTTTGATAGTGGGTAGAAAGGAAATCATTGTCCGTGTGTCGATTGCAAGAATCAGAAAGTGTGGATTGTTCCAGATGTAATCAGGTCACACTTAGTGAAGCGTGGATTTGTTGCAGATTATAAGGTTTGGTCCCATCACGGCAAAGATGTCGACCTCGAAGGGGATGGCAATCATGAAGAAAGAGGGGATGGTGACAATTTCACAGTAGATATGTCAGACGACGAAATGATGAAGGACATTAATGACAACGCTGATTTCAATAGAGGAGATGCTACGCCACGCCAAACCAGAAGTGTTGATGGGTTCTACAAGAGGGTTAGATAATTTTGAGTCTTTACAGAAGGCTGTAAAAGAACTATTGTATGAAGAATCAAAGGGTTGTTCTAAGGAGATGACAGTCTTACGTTCAGTGCTTGAACTACTAAAATTGAAGGCGTGCAACGGATGGTTGAATAGTAGTTTCAATGATTTATTGTCTCTGCTAAGTAAGATCCTTCCGAAGCCTAATTTCCTGCTGGGCAACACATATCAAGCGAAGAAACTCATATGTCCGTTATCACTCAGTGTGCAAAAGATTCATGCATGCGCGAACCACTGTATCCTATATCGCAAAGAGCATGCAGACTTGGAGAGGTGCCCGACATGTGGGACTAGTCGGTACAAATCGGGTAACGAGTCACAGGATTTTGATAGGCAAGAAGATGATTCATCTCCGCACAACAAGAAGAAAATTCCTACCCTGGTGATGTGGTACCTACCAGTGAAAGATCACGTGAAGCATTTGTACTTGAACCCTAGGGACGCTGAACTGATGACATGGCATCACAGGAAGCGCAGGAATGATGGGAAGCTCCGCCACCCTGTCGATGCTTGCTAGTGGAAAAAAATTGGTGCAATACACCCAGATTTTGCCTCGGATCCAAGGAATATTAGATTTGCGTTGAGTACCAATGGAATGTGACTTGAGCAGCTCGCACAGTACTTGGCCAGTACCACTGACCATGTATAACCTTCCAACTTGGCTATGTCAGAAGCGAAAGTATATTTTATTGTTAGTCCTTATACATAGCCCGAAACAGCCTGGGATAGAAATAGATGTGTTTCTTAAACCTTTGTTGGAGGACATGGCGGATCTATGGGATGTGGGTATCAAGGTGTGGGATGAATACCTACGGGAGTACTTCACTTGTAGAGCCATTATCTTCGTCACCATCAACGACTACCCGACAAATTTTTCTGTCTCAAGACAGATCAAAGGGAAGACGGGTTGCATAACCTGCGTGGATAACACCGCATCTATCTATCTTTCATCATCTAACAAATTGGTGTACATGAGTCATCAGCAGTTCCTTTCCAGCAGGCACAGGTATCGAACAAAGGGAAGACTATTTGATAAGACAATAAAGAATGGGTCTACACTCGAAGTTCGTAATGGCAATTGGGTATTTGATATGACCAGCAATCTCAAGGTTGTTTTGGGGTAGACAAAGAAGAAGGCACCAAAAAGGAAGATGTCACGTCCGGATTTTTATTTTCCATTCTTTTTGTCCAATTGCGAAAATTCACCTCTGGTTTATTCGCCTCAAACAACTTAATGAAAATTTCATAATAAAAAGGATTTAATATGATTAAATAATTAATTACGGTGTGATTTGCTTCCGTTTTCTTAATCGGGGTTATTTGGATTTCGAAAGTGGAGCTCATTTCCTAATTTATTTTTCCCCAGATTCAAAGTGTCGATGTTTTACACTGGCAATAAATATACGGGGCTACTCGGCGGATGGAAACTTGATGGATTGCAAAGGAACACAGAGAGATTTTATACTGTTTCAGGCCCTCGATGTGAGGTAATACCCTACATCCAGTTGTGGTGTTATTCCTTTGAGGATTTGCGGTGGTGATTCTAGTGAACCAACTCAACCTGCCCTCAGGGGCACTCTGCCTCCCCTTATATACTGGGGGACAGGGTTACAAGGTAGGAGTCCCAACCGGATTACGGCCAAGAGATCTCCTCTTAGAGATATAACGCACCGAACTAGGACTGTGTTTTCCTTATCGTACAAGGCAAAGTCTGCTAGGGATTACTATATCTCTAATTACAAGGCCAGGCCCATCCTCTATCCGAGTGGCCCATATGCTTGTCATGAGGTACCCGGGGCCCATGGCCTCCACAGTAGCCCCTGAGACCTTCATAGTTGAGTCACAGCTAATGCCGAGTGCTCGTCCTCCACGGTAAAGATTGCCCAAGTGCGATGCTCCCGAGTACTCTTTATCTGAGTAAGTCTTCTTCCCGAGTCTTGCTTCATGTTAGCTGGCAACGAGGCTATGAAGGGCTTCATGGAGATATATGAATAGTGTGCGCCGAATAGGCGCACCTATTAGGTGTAGCCCCCGACTTTGTGCTTAATTGTGAAGACAATTAAACATAAAGTCAAAGATCTTCAACCTTGTAGTCTTTTCCAAGTAGTATACTACTGGTATATGGACTCTTCGGTATTATGTCAACCAGAATATGATTTTATAGTCTTGCCGAGTAGGGAACTACTCGTATGTAGGACTCTTCGACTTCATGTCAGTCGGAATGTATGTTTATAGTCTTGCCGAGTAAGATGCTACTCGTATATGGGACTCTTCAGCTTCATGTCAGCTGGAAAGGGGGGTTTATAGTCTTTCCCGAGTGGCGTCCCACCCAGAAGCTAGACTCCTCCGCATCATGTCAGCGGGAATGAGATATTTATAGTCTCTCCCGAGTAGTGCACTACTCGAAAGTTAGACTCCGCCGCATCATATCAGCGGGAATAATGTTGCTCATGGCAACTGATGGCCACGCATGTAGGCCGAGTACCACTTTATGAAAATAAATCTACAGCGTGGTCAGGTCTACCCGAGAAAGATACCTACATCCCCAATTTTAATGAAGACCAGCTTGTGATCCTTGTAAGGATATATCCTCGAGACCTGGTGGATAAAACAGATACCCAAACATATATGTTTAGCAATAAGGCTCTTATGAAGCATATCTGTTTACCTCATCGGCTCCTGTTGGTAGCACCAGCGCTACAATTTCAACTCAGCCTGCCGGCGGCCCACATGGAGCATGCTACTGTAAGAACTTATATCTTGGTGGCTGCTACCAAATAAGCCAGCCTGAGCCGACCTACCCAGCATAGCTCTATAGAAGTAGCATCCATCGCATGTCAGGATGAGTACTCAAGCATTGGTAATTGCAATCAGCCAGAAGAATCCTTGCCCGCGAGCCTTTCTGACTTATGTTCTGGATGCAGTATGGCTGCCACAGATGCCCGAGTAGGTATATTGCAGAATCTGCTTGCCCTCCTCAGGTGTGACGCTATGCATGAGAACTCCGGATGCGATTCGATGATGTAAGTCTTCTCTGACTTCAGGAAAGCCGAGCAGGGTACCCAAATCTTGCATTAGCATAGGATTCGGCTAGTGACCCTCATGGGGCATACCCTACCCAACAGAGTTATAGCCAAGCTAGGTACCCAAACCTTGCATTAGCATAGGATTCGGCTGGCGACCCTCATGGGGTGTACCTAACCTGACAGAGTTGTGACCAAATAAGGTACCCGATCCTAGCATTAGCGTAGGATTCGGCTGGTGACCCTCATGGGGCGTACCCTACTTAGCCGAGTTGCGACCGAATAAGGTACCCGAACCTAGCGTTAGCGTAGGATTCGGCTAGCGACCCTCATGGGGCGTACCTCACCCAGTCGAGTAGTATACGACCCCCAACTAGCGCCGGAGGTCGGTTGTAAGCTCACTTGGAGCGTAGCCATGGAAGATGATGTCCCGACTGGTGCAAGTACTCGGTCAGTGGCCCTCATGGAGCATTCCGAGTGATTCTTGGCAGACTTGTCCAGCCCCCGAGCGTAGGAGATAGGCTCGGAGCCCTAAGTTCCTGTCACGCGTATCCGGAGCTGGCCCTGCACTATAAACATATCAGATGAGTAGCATCTGATGATGGAAACAATCACCCGAATAAAATGTATTTTACAATATATGTAAATATGAGTTCTTCCTCTTATTGATATTAATTTCCCCAAGTAGTTGACCCCTTACGTTTAAACACTCTGCCCGACTAGTCATAGCCCCCTAGCATCGGGAGTTGGCTCATGGCTCTTTCCCAGACATGCATTTTGGGTGACTTGAGTTCGTCTTTCATGGAGCAAAGTTTCACGGATCAGGATTTATGCTACTCGAGTACTTTTGCAATCATTTAAGAGCAAAAACAGAAAAAGGTGCAGCTTGTACACCTATTAGGTGTAAGCGGCTGCAGAATTGGTAAAGCCGAGTGAAGAAATATTTATCAGGAAGTGACTTAGCTGTTCGGTATTTTGGAGTGGGGATGCCATCCTTGCGTTTGGGCTTTTGAGCCCTCGAGCTTGTCACTTGTTGTCTTGATAATCTTCAGTTGTTGAAAGTCGAAGACGGTTGTGACCGACTGCCACAATGAAGCCGTCTGACTTGTGTTTGCGACTCCCGACTTTAGTCAGGACCGCATCGTCGGTGCCCTCCCGCTTCTTTTGTCAGGGTGCCTTCTTGTCATCGAGGGCCTCAGCCACAGCGTCAGCCGAGTCGGCATACTTGTTCGCCATGTCGAATAAAGCCTTGACAGAGTTAGGAGGCTTCCGCATGTATTTGTCGATGAACGAGGTGTCTTTGACTCCTTTTCGAAAGGCGGCGATGACGACCTCATCCTTGATTATTGGGATTGAGTTCTTTTTCTCAGAGAACCTCTTGATGAAGTCACGAAGAGAATCATTCTTCCTTTGATGCAACTGATATAAATCGTACTCGGAAGATGGCCTCTCGTATGTTCCCTAGAAGTTGGCGATGAGGCGTTCCCGGAGTTCTCCCCAGGAGCCGATTGATTGCTTGGGAAGTCCTATTAGCCATGTCCTCGCTGAGTCGGCTAAAGCGACTAGGAGGTAGTTAGCCATGACTTTGTGATTTCCTCCAGCTGCTTGGATCGCCAGAGTGTAGACCGTGAGCCAGGACTCGGGATTGGTCTTGCCGTCGTATTTGTCGATGCCTGTAGGCTTGAACCCGACAGCCAGTCGACCTGTTGTAGCTCCTGGGTGAAGGCCGGTATGCCTTCGTCTTCATGAGGGCTCCGACTCCCAATACGGCGGCGAAACCGCTCGTGGTGGAGGTCGAAACGCTTGTTCTTGTCTTCCAGTTGGTGTTGCTCATCTTCTTCTCGTTCACGGCGCCGAGCGATGATGTCTTGCTGAAGGTCGCGCCGTAGTCGGTCTCGGAGGTCCTGATCATCCCGACGGTTGCTTTGACGTCGCCGGTTGTCGTTGGGGTTGCCGAGTGATGCCTGACGTGCCTCCGTATGTGGCTGACTGGGGCCAGCCGCTCGGCATCGTTTTGAGGTAGATGAGACTGCCATTGGGGATGTCGACCGGTTGGTCGGTATGAGAGTATCACCCGACTGTTGGTGCTACTGACATGCAGCAGCGGTAAGCATGGCTTTTATCCTTGCGATCGTTGGGGTGGCCTGGTGATCAGGCCCAAGTTGGACCGTGTCCAGTAGGGTCGCGGCGGCCACGACGTTCTGTTGTGGCGTGATGAAGACATCATGGTCGCCGACTTTTGTTTGGAGGGTTTGTTGCTGAGCGGTTCGCCCAGCCCTGCGTAGGCCGTCGTCGCTGGCGTGCAGGCATCTTGCTTCTTCTTTGTGTTGTTCTCGCAGTCGGCGTGCTTCCTCCTCTTGCTGCTCCCGTAGTCGGCGTGATTCCTGAGTAGGAGTAGAGCCTTTGGATGCCATGAAGATTTCTCGTGGCGGGGAGAAGCTTGCCGAACTACTGTCCGACTTAGAGTTGGAATCCGACTGAGAGTCGTAGTTCGACTGAGAGTCGTAGTCGGAATAGTTGATGGGGGTGATTATAGCTCCGACCTCCCTAGATCCGATCTCGAGCGGCTCTGGGCCGTGTCCGAGTCGAACTCTTGGGGATTGGGTTTGCCGCGTCGGATGTAGATTGTAGATATCCGCGGCGTCGCCGAGTCCGAACGGGAAATTGACGATCTCTTCCTTTTTTGGCCCGATCTCGGCCGGCTCAAAACCGATTCCGAGTCGAACACCGAAAGAAAGAGTTGTCCCTGGACTCGAGCGTATTGGAGATCGCCACAGCATGTCATGAAAGATTGCTACAGTATCGTGTAGGCCAACTGGCGCGGAGTCGGCTGGTTCCTCGGCCGGTTGGATCGGGCCCGTGTCGGCCAAGGTGAGATTGCCGAACATGTCGGCGACAAAGTCGAGGCTTCCGAATGCAATTGTATCTCCGGGGGAGAGTTTGCCGCCGTCAACTCCGGTTGCTGGATCCATCGAGCTTGTAGATGTAGATCGCGCCGACGCCCCTACCTGGCGTGCCAACTGTCGATGTTTTACACCGGCAATAAATATATGGGGCTACTCGACGGATGAAAACTTGATGGATTGCAAAGGAACACAGAGAGATTTTATACTGGTTCAGGCCCTCGATGTGAGGTAATACCCTACATCCAGTTGTGGTGTTATTCCTTTGAGGATTTGCGGTGGTGATTCTAGTGAACCAACTCAACCTGCCCTCAGGGGGCACCCTGCCTCCCCTTATATACTGGGGGACAGGGTTACAAGGTAGAAGTCCCAACCGGATTACGGCCAAGAGATCTCCTCTTAGAGATATAACGCACCGAACTAGGACTGTGTTTTCCTTATCGTACAAGGCAAAGTCTGCTAGGGATTACTATATCTCTAATTACAAGGCCAGGCCCATCCTCTATCCGAGTGGCCCATATGCTTGTCATGAGGTACCCGGGGCCCATGGCCTCCACACAAAGACTCTAACTTTCGCATCCGTACCAATTTCTAATTCCCCGGAGATTCAATTTCATCCCTAATTCTCCAAATAATCCCAACAATTTCGAAGGGTCCGAATTCGGCAATTTTTCCAAAAAAAAGCCCCTGCAATTCTTCCTTTTCTTTTTCCCTTCCTTTCCTTTTCTTTTCTCTTTTTCCACTTAGCCCCTACCTTCCTCTTTTTTTTCTCTTCTCCTTCCTCTTCTTCCTCTTTCGGCCAAGGGCCGAAGCCCTTCTCCCTCCATGATTCCGAGGCCGGCCCAGCTGCTGCCAGCCCATGCCTCGCTGCGGCCAGGCCCGAGCCAAGCCGCCGTGCCGCCTCCGTCCGCCCTAACCGCCTGGCCGCCCTAGCCGCAAGCGGCCCCTATACACACACACACACACACACACACACAACCATCGTCGACCTTTCCCTCATCTCCCAAAGCCGATGCCACCACCATCTTCCTCCACCACCGCTCGTCGACGACGCGCCGCCTCTGACCGCCCTAGCCGCCGATGCCGCCGGTGAGTATCGCCGCCACCTACGCCGTCTTCCCTCCTCGCCCTCGGCTGCTTCCTGCTTTGCCCGCCGAACCGTTGCCTCCTGTTCTATCGGCCGACGCCGCCGCCGGGCTCGCCTCCTCTTCCTTGCCCCAGCGCCGCCGCTTGCCGACGCCGGTCCCGATGAGCTGCGCCACCCCTGCGCCGCCGCTCGGCCGTGGCCGAAGTAGCCGACCGGCAGTAGAGCCCTGTTTTCCCTTGGTGACATTGACATGTGGGCCCTGCGGTTGAAAAGTTCCCCTTGATCTACACTGTTGGATTTCCTAGATTTAATCTCAGCTGTAGGATTTCTTTAGTCCAAATCATGCCGCATCACCTCACCACGTCAGCCCTAGATCTCGCCCTATCATCACCACATCATCGTCACATCGTCCTATCTGGTACACGTGTTGCCACATGGCGTCCACGTCATCATGTCCACCGAACCTCTCACTCTTCTGGTCCGTATACCGAGCCCATCATGAACCATCTCACTGACCAGTGGGCCCCGCTCCTTTTCCTTAACAAAAATAATTCAATTTCTGAATTTAATTTCCAAGAATATTCTTGGAATATTCCTTTTTCTTTTCTCCTAGGATTTTCTCTGTTCCCAATCTTCCGGAGTTCATATTTGATCCATCCGGACTCTGATTCAACCCGTTCTTTTTCCTAAATTCTTCTAAAATCAAGCTCTACCTCCCGGTTCAGTTGGTTATTTTAATTGATGTTATTTAGGCTATTTTCTTGTTATTTATTTGTTTCCTGTTGTGAACGTATAGATGCGGGAGCCGAGGAGCAGTTCGCCACAGAAGACGCAGGGCAAGGACAGTACCTGGAGCAAGGCAAGTGCACCCTTTGAACATATTGGACCCAATTTATAAACGGTTTTGTTGTGAAACATGCATTATTTTTGTTTACAAATTATCGATGGGTAGTATGACCTAATTGTTGTTATTCCATGTCTTTGATTATTGAATATCCTGTGATACCTTGTCACCCTAGCCTTTGTGAGTTGAACATAGGGGTCAACTCAGGATAGTGTAGTAAATGCTTAGCCCCGCTCAAAGTCATTTTACAAGCAAAATATAATAATGATTAATGATATACTTATCACTGTTTTATTTGAACTGTGTGGTTGTGTGCTATCTTTCCGGTAGCATGTGTTGTACTGCGTAGTAAACAACGGGCAGATAAAATGTTTTGAATTGGGGTGATGGGTGGTTCTGTGTGAACCTAGTAAGAGGATAAGGTATCTGTGTGATCCTTACCAGGTTAGGTCTCTGTGTGAGCCTAATGTGGGGATGTGTGCTATCTTAGTAACCCAAAGGGCCAACAATGTGCTCTTAAGTGCTATCCTATACTGGGATAGCGTGTGCTATTGTAGATATTGCCAAGTTGCCCTAGTCAATAAGAACTTCACTTCATAAGTCAATGATCTGAGCTACCGTACACCACATATCCTAATGGGAAGACCTGGCCCAGTAGGATTTGAGTCTGCACTACGCCCAATGTTAGAATGAATAGGTTTTATAGGTTAGCCATGGGTACTTTCTTTGTCTGTGTGAGGAAAAGGTGTCTCATGGGGGAAGCAGTTGTTGAGGCAGGTTTCTAAAAAGCCTTGTTACAGATTCTTTGACCGCACCACAATGAGAATGTGACATTTGCGCATGGCCGTTTAAGAGATGATGTATCTTGTGGTTAAAGTGTACAACCTCTACAGAGTGTTCAAATAATCTATTATATTGAATAGCTGCGTCCACGTCAATGGACATGCTTGGTGATTTCAAAATGGGTAGTTTGCGAAACAAGAAAACACTGGCTAATATGCTGTGTGCAGGAAAATGAATTTAGCTGATGTGTCTGTTATACAGGTTGTGTGAGAGGGTTGGATGGTAATTACCCATTATTTTAAGATGTATGTTTTTGAATCTCTGTTTATAAATTGTTTATACTGCAACTGGGTGTTATGCCAAAATAGCCTTAGCTTTCTTTGTCACTTGTGCATATGCATATTTCCGTTGCACTACTGCTATTCCATGTACTCACCTGCAATTCCCCCAATTCCAACAATTCCAGAAGAAGTTACCGCTGTTTCCGCGGAGAGTTTGCTGCTGAAGACGATGAAATAGGCCGCGTGTGCCCCAATTAATTGGCCTATGGATGTTAAATGGAGCTTCCACGCATTTATTTTTACTACCGCTGCTATCTTGTTTTCTTTAGGCCTTCGTGCAATAAAAATGCAACTTTAGTCATAAGAGCTTTGTCACAGTCAATTTATTATAAATAGTATCTGGTTTCCTTCGTGATGTTGGTATGTGATATTCTTCTTGTGACTATGTGCTAGCGTGATCCTGGGGCTTGTACGTGTACACAGAGGTCTTATTTTGGACCCACAGGGTTGGTATCAGTAGCCACATCGACTATAGTACGTCACACTCCATAGTTAGCCTAGTCGTCTTCAAACCATTTTAAAGAATCACAAAAACAATATAATTTCTTTTTTTAGCCACTCACCTTTCTTCTTAACTCTTTCCTTTTTCGAAAATCTTCCCTTACCTGCTTATTATCTACGTCAACCAGGGAAGGAGGATCTACACCATGATGCATATGGGTCTACGTGAAGCTTCTCATGGCCAGGTTCTTTAGCTTAAGAAGTGGCTCTTGTTTTGGGTCGCGATTTGTGTGTAGTTAGTTAGTTCAATTAGATGATCGTTAAGCTTTGTGTTGTGAATAGAGGTGTTGCGTTTATTTTTTAAAGTTTTTGGTTTTTTTTAATTCCCGGTTTTCGGTTCGCACACGTTAGTATATTTGGCTCTGGAATGTGCTGTTTCTACCCTATTAGGTTGCCTTCTTCTTAGAGCTGTCTCCTTCCTAGTACCTATTCTAACAGGCCACATGTTGACAATGGTGAACACCAGGACTAGGGGTTCACGACTGAGGCATAACCAGAACAATGATGCTCAGCTCGATGGTCAACAACAACCCTAAGACACTATCAAGTCGAACAGGATCCTCAAAATTTTCAAGCCTTAATGCAGGCCCGACCGAGCTCATGAGGATGACGATGCCAACAACTTCAGCAACACCAACAACTAGCAAGCAGCCGCAAAACAACCCACCGGACAGGCCACACACATGTTCAATGGCTCCCTCCACAGAAGTACCATATGAGTTTGAATTTACTACTAACCAAAGCCACACGATTTCAAGCGCGACCGTCGGGTACCCACTATGCAGAGATGGATGCACTCCGCGAAACCATGACAGCAAGTGGGAGATCACTTATGCTACCTGATGGATAGAAAGTCCGTTTTCAGATCACACGTTGAGAGAGGAGCTGCCTAAAAATCTTAGGGAGGTTTGGATGACCCTAAAGCCCTAACTTTGAGGAGTTTCGGGCTTTTTTGATTATTATGTAAATAATCCCCTGCATCAAAAGCTAAAGAGGTTCCGTACTCTCATAGGAACGACATTCAACAGTACCTGACCCAATCACTACTCTGGCCTGCTATGCGCCAGAAGATGTTGCTAGAGATGCAGATCGTCAGAGCACTCCTGAAAGGTCTTTCTGGTGGCAGGTGGATTGGTTGCCAATTCAGAGCTTTCAAAGCTGTTGAGTGAACAGACACTCCTTTAGAGGAAGAGCGCAGAGCTTGGTGAGGATAGCAAGCACAAGATGAGCAAAACGTCGGTCCGTAGCTTCTGGTGACAACGTGGAACTTCTGCAGTACAGTCGTCAGACAGTATACCCCACACTCTAGGACATTCCACAATTCACACCCAACACTCAGACATTCTCTCGCCGTCGTACTCCGATTCAGCCAGTGCAGGGAGGCGGAAGTTCAAGCAACTACACATCGCTATTACAACTCAAGACCCAGCCATTTCGCCAACACACTATTCCTCTTCCCAGAACATACTCCTTGTGAAGTTCAATTCTGGGAGGTACCCCAGCCAAGACTGCACACCAGACAGCTGGCAACAATGTAACTTTACTATACCAACAACACCGCAGACATGTGGTCAGAGACGTTGTCAACCATTTCACTACGGAGGAAGCCCAGACCTCTACGGACATGCATGGGTATTCCTTAGTTAACTCTATGCCTACAAACGTTTTATTGGATTCTGGAGCTTCGCATTCGTTGTTTTCTCGGATTTTTGCTTCTCAACATCAGTTTCCCCATACTCTTTAAGTGCTCCTTGCTAATCCAAACCCGGGGTCAGAAATGAGAACCCAAACCGGTGTCCAAGAGTGAAAATTGAATAGAGGGTGTAGAGTTCTTTGCCAATTCTAATTATGTTAGATACACCCTACGCTTGACTGTCATCTTAGGGATGGACTGGTTGCATACCACAAGGCAGTGTTAGATTGTGGAAGTCGATCGATCACTTTAAGAAAACTCTAAAGGAGAGAAAGTGAATCAAGCCTTAGCTAATCCCCCTTGGAAAGGAGCCATAGTGCACCACATGGAGATCTCTGAGCTACAAAAAGTACCGTTTGTTAGGGAAATATCAGATGTTTTCCTAAAGAACTGCCAGGCATGCCACCACATAGAGATATTGAGTTTGTCATCGATCTAGTTCTAGGGACATCACCCATATCCAAGAGGCCGTACCGTATGGCAGCTAATGAGTTAGCAGAGATGAAGAAGCAGATACAAGAGTTGCAAGAGAAAGGTTTTGTGAGGACTAGCTCATCGCAATGGGGAGCCCTAGTTATTTTGTTCAAAAGAAAGATGGGACAAAGAGAATGTGTGTTGATTATCGTTGCTTGAATGATGTAACCATCCAGAACAAGTATCCCTTGCCACGGATTGATGATCTCTTTGATTAGATGAAAGGAGCAAGTTTATTCTCCAAGATTGATCTTAGATCAGGGTATCATCAGCTTAGGATCAGACTCGAGGATATCCCTAAGATAGCATTTTCCACTAGATATGGGCTCTATGAGTACACAGTTATGTCTTTTGGGTTGACAAATGCCCCTGCCTACTTCATGAACATGATGAACAAGGTATTCATGGAATATTTGGACAAGTTTGTTGTTATTTTCATTGATGATATTCTTGTCTACTCCAAGGATGAGAAGGAGCACGAGCATCATTTGAGGCTTGTTTTGAAAAAACTAAGAGACCACCAGTTGTATGCCAAGTTCAGTAAGTGTGAGTTCTAGATGAAAGAAGTTGAATTCCTTGGACATGTTATGACCACCGCTGGAGTTGCAGTTGATCCAAAGAAAGTGAGTACGGTTATCAACTAGCAGCCATCCAAGACCGTGACACAAGTTCATAGTTTTCTTGGTATGGCCGGCTACTACAGAAGATTCATAGAATGTTTCTCCAAGGTTTCTCGTCCACTGACACAATTGTTGAAGAAAGAGAAGAAGTTTGTGTGGACACCAGAGTGTCAGCACAGCTTTGAAGCCCTGAAGAAGAGTTTGACATCAGCACCAGTGTTGGTTTTGCCCGATATCCACAAAGGGTTTCACATCTACTGTGACACATCTCGTATAGGACTTGGTTGTGTTCTAATGCAGGAGCCTCAAGACAACTACGCCCACATGAGGAGAATTATTTGACCCATGATTTGGAGCTTCCTGCAGTGGTACACGCACTAAAAATATGGAGGCATTACCTAATAAGCAACCGATGTGAGGTGTATACAGACCACAAGAGTCTAAAGTATATCTTCACCCAGCATGACCTGAATCTGAGACAGAGAAGATGGTTAGAACTGATCAAGGATTATGATGTGGGAATCCACTACCATCCAGGCAAGGCAAATGTTGTTGCCGATGCCCTGAGTATGAAGGTCTACTGCAGCAACTTGGAAATTCTAGAGAGCCAAATATCACTCTTTCAGGAGTTTGAAAGGTTGAGTTTGGAGATAGTGCCAGAAGGGTATGTGGCTAACCTGGAGGTCAGGCCCACCTTGGAAGACCAGATCAAGGAAGCTCAGAAGGATGATGCAAATTTCAAAGAAATCAAACTCAACATGAAGAAAGGAAAAGCCATAGGATTTGTTGAAGATGAGAATGCTGTTATATGGCTACAGGAGAAGTTGGTCATGCTAGATCAACCAGAACTCAAGAAGCTTATCTTGTCAGAGGCACATGAGTCCCGTTATTCCATCCATCCCGGTGGTACCAAGATATATCAAGACCTCAAGGGCAAATTATGGTGGCCTAGCATGAGACGAGAGATTGCAACACTTTGTGATGTCTGCCAGCGAGTCAAGGTGGAACACCAACGGCCCGCTAGACTTTTACAACCGTTGAAGGTACCAGAATGGAAGTGGGATGAGATTGGCATGGATTTTATCATAGGTTTGCCAAGACTTAGTTAGGATATGATTCCATTTGGGTTGTTGTAGATCGTCTCACCAAAGTTGCTAACTTTATTCTAGTCAAAGTAACCTACTCAGGTGACAAGTTGGTAGAACTATATGTGAATCGGATAGTGTGCTTGCATGGAGTGCCCAGGAAGATAGTCTTAGATCGAGGGACTCTATTTACCTCTCGCTTCTGGCATGCTTTGCATGAGGCAATGGGTACTGTCTCAATTTCAGCATAGCATATCACCCACAGACTGATGGGCAAACGGAGAGAGTTAATCAGATTTTGGAGGATATGCTCTGAGCTTGTGCTTTAGCCTATGCTTCTAGTTGGGACAAGAATCTACCCTATGCTGAGTTCTCCTACAACAATAGCTATCAGGCGAGTCTACAGATGTCACTGTTTGAAGCTTTATATGGGCGGTCATGTAGAACACCTTTGAATTGGAATGAGACAGGAGAAAGAATGGTTTTTGGACCCGATGTGATCTGTGAAGCCGAAGAGAAAGTTGCTTTGATCAGGGATAAATTAAAAGTAGCCTAGTCTCCACAGAAGAGTTATGTAGACAACCGCCACAGGGATTTAACTTTCGAAATGAGGACTATGTCTATTTGAAGGTAACTCCGTTGAGAGTAACCAACAGATTCCAAGTGAAAGGAAAACTTGCCCCCAAATATGTAGGTCCATTCCAGATCGTCGCCCGTCGAGGAGAAGTTGCATATCAGTTGGAATTCCCACCGTCAATGTTCGGGATTCAAGATGTGTTCCATGTCTCTCGGATGAAGAAGTGTCTTCATGTGCCAGAAGAAGAAACCCGTTGCAGGCAGTGGAGTTGCAACCAGATTTGACCTACCATGAGTATCCAATCAAGATCCTTGAGACTACAGAGCGAACCATGAGGAATAAGACCATTCGTTTCTGCAAAGTCCTGTGGAGTCATCACACAGAAGCAGAAGCCACTTGGGAGTGTGAAGATGACCTAAAGGCAGAGTTTCCAGAGTTGTTCCCAAGCCAGTCCGAATGTCGGGGTCGAGATTCTATTTAAGCGGGGTAGGTTTGTCTCGTCCTGATTTTTCGCTTTCCGTCCTTTTGCCTGATTGCGAAAATTCACCTTTGGTTTATGCGCTTAAAATAGCTTAACAAAAATTTTGCCAAATAAAAGTATTTAAAATGACCAAGTTAATTAATCATGTGGTTGGATATGTTTGAGTCTTAATTGGAGTTTATTTGCATTTTAGGAGTGGAGCTCAGTTTTCTAGTTAATTTCTCCTCATATCCAAAACACTCCATTTTCTGTAAGTACTTACCCTACTAGAAAGACCTAGAGATTCGTCATTCCATTGATGTCATGCATCTCGAGAAAAATGTCTTCGACAACATTATCGGTACTTTGCTGGACATTCTAAGACTAAGGATGGTCTACGCTCTCATAACTACTTGGTGAATTTGAAGATCAGGAAAGAGATTCACCCACAGCCACAAGAAAATAGAAAAATATACTTTCCGCCAGCAAGCTACACCCTAACACCCAAGGAGAAGAGGAGGGTGTGCAAGTCTTTACATGATTTGAGAGTGCGTACCGGGTTTTCATCGAACATTCGGAAAGTAATCTCGATGAAGGACTTGTCTCTATCTGGCTATAACTCGCATGGCTGCCATGTCATGCTAACCGTGTTTCTCCCTATTGCAATCAGGACAATTAAACCAACTGCAATTAAGGTCGTGATCATGAAGATCTGCTACTTCTTTAATGTGATTTCACAAAAAGTTTTGGATCCTAAAGAACTCGGACATCTTTAGACATTTCTGACAGAGACTCTGTGCTAGCTCGAGATGTGCTTCCCTCCATCATTCTTTGATATGATGGTTCATCTAATGGTTCACATCGTTCCACTGATACTCGAACTAGGTCCTTTGTACTTACACTAGATTACCTAGAATGACTACATCCGAAACCATTCTCATCCAGAGGGGTCGATGATAGAGAGATATAGCACTGAAGAAGTCATCATGTGTTGCATAGATTACCTAGAAGATGCCAACCCCATTGGTTTACCTGTGCCCAATCATCAGGGGAGATTGTCCGGAAGGGGGACCGTTGGCAAGAAAAAGTTTCATGACAATGAGTTCGTTACTATGTGAATAGCACACTATAGCATCCTACAACAGCTTGCGATAGTTGAACCCTACATCAAACAACACTTAAACCAGATTAGAGTTGGTAACATTGGACGATCAGAAGATTGGATTATGAAAGATCACAAGCGTCGATCCACTGCATGGTTCAAGGACTAGAACCTACCAGATGGTGACTCCCTTGAAGAAAAAAACACTCAAAAGGTTGTCCTGTGGATCCTTAAGTTTAGTAACGTCATGGCAGGCGTACGAGATTAATGGGTACACATTTTATAAGAAGTCAAAGGATAAGAAGGGGATGGCACAAAATAGCAGGGTTCGAGTGGATTCAATAGACAACTATGGATGGAAAACCACCTACTATGGGTTCATAGATGAAATATGGGAACTAGACTATGGATTAAACATTCAGATCCCCCTGTTTAGATGCCAATGGGTGAAACACCCAACAAGAGTGTTCATGGACAACTTCGGCCTAACAATTTTAGACCTCGTCAATGTAGGCCACAAGGACGACCCGTGGGTATTGGCTAAGCGTGTCGCACAGGTTTTCTATGTTACCGACCCTGCGCACAAGAAGAAAGACATAGCTCTATCGGGTAAGCAAAGAATCATTGGTGTCGATGGTGTCAAATATGCCGAAGATTACAACCAGTATAATGCAATGCCATTGTTTACCGACCTTCAAAGTAAAATCAAGAGCATCGAAGAGACTTTTAATGAAGAAACCATGAAGCCGTACATGCGCACTCATGACATTGGAAAATTCATGAAAGGCTAATGTTGGGTACCATGTGTAACAACTGAATCGTGTGTTGCCATGTAATTAGGATTTATGCTTTATATGAAAGCATAATATTTGATCCATATTAATGAGTTATAAATATTTATGCACATTTTACACATTTCACACCCTCACAATCCTAATAATTAGTTGATGAAATAATTACTCGATTAAATATTTTTAATTTTTATATACATTTTAAACGCTACTACTTCACAATCGTACAAATTAGTTGATTAAATAATTACTCGAGTAAATATTTATAATTTTTGTATACATTTTAAACGCTACTACTTCACAATTGTAAAAATTAGTTGATTAATTAATTACTTGATTAAATATTTATAATTTTTGTATACATTTTAAACGCAATCATAGTACATTAGTTACCAAGTCACTGGTAGGTAGGCCCCACTTCAATGTTCCAGGAGGGCGGCTTAGCGGCCCATATGTGAAGATCATATTCGCATACGGGCCATATTATTATCGCAGACGGGCGCCATAGCGGCCCGTATGCGAAAACCATCTTCGCATGCGGGCCTCTAAGCCGCCCACCAGCGATAATGCTCCCCCCTATTTAGGGGACGCACGAGAGTCGAAATTTTCTAACTCCCTTGGCACGCTGCGAAAACCTAGCTACGCCATCAGGCTACTGCTTTGTCGCGCGCTGCTATCACCTCTCCACCGTCCTCGGCTCACCGTCTCCAACCCCCGTGCCGCCTCCCTGAGCTCCGGCCACCCCCGCCGCCCCGCTTTCCCGAGCTCTGGCCGACCTCGGCCAAGCGCCCCTGAGCTCCGGCCGATGCCGGTCAAGCCCGCCGCCACCTCCCGAGCCCGGCCGCCCCCGCCGCCGTTTCCCCAAGCTTCGGCCGATGCTAGCTGAGCCCGTCGCTGCCTCCCCAAGCCTGGCCGAGCCTCCCCGAGCTCCGGCCCCGCCTCCCCGACCGCGGCCGACCCCGGCGCCGCCTCCCGAGCTTCAGCCGACCCCGCCGCCACCTTCCCGAGCTCCGGCCGACCCTAGCACCACCTCCCCAAGCTCTGGCTGACCCCGCCACTGCCACCGAGATAATGCCTTTTTGGAATTTCGGAATTATTTTTGGGAAATTATGATTATGTGTCATTGGAAATTCGGAATTGTTTTTAGGAAATTATGATTTTAGGAAATTTGTATGGAAATTATGATTAATTTGTATGGACATTACGATTAATTTGTATGGACATTACGATTAATTTGTATGGACATTATAATTATTCATAATTACTCGAATATATTTTTAGTTCGTTACAAATTTATTTCAATTTAATTTTTGCTCTATGAAGATTATGATCGTTTGGATATTGAATAGTATAAAACTTTTGCAAACTTGGCCTACGATTTAAATTCAACTTAACCACGTGAGGAGTGCATTTTTTTTCTAGTTCTGCAAGCGCGCCGTCAACCGAAGGACCGCTTGTCGACTCGACAAGCGCGGTCCTTTCCGTCGATGGTGCCCCTGCATGACTCAGCTAATTCTACAATGCCATCCATATATGTAGCCAAGTTTGTTTATATTTTGTCACTATTTGATATGTGAATAATGATGACTAGGTGTGGTGGATGTACAAGATACCATCTATCCTAACCTCATCAGATCTAAGAGCAATTTCCATATGTATAGAAAAATTGTTCCATTTTAAATTTGTATGCATTGTTTTTATTCAATATATTTTCCATATGCTATATGAAGATCGTCGGTCGTGTCGATATTTAATTTTTGCTCTATGAAGATTATGGTCTTTTGGATATTGAATATTGAATAGTACAAAACTTTTGCAAACTTGGCCTATGATTCAAATTCAACGAAACCACATGAGGAGTACATTTTTTTCGAGTTCTGCAGGCACGCCACCAACGGAAATACCACGTGTCGACTAGACAAGCGGGGTCCTTCCCGTCAACGGTGCCCTTGCACGACTCGGCGTATTCTACAAAGCCATCCACATATGTAGCCAAGTTTACTTAAATTTTATCACTATTTAATATGTGGATATTGACGATTAGGTTTTGTGGATGTACAAGATACCTTCTATCCCAACCTCATAACATATGAGAGCAATTACCTTATGTATAGATATATTGTTCCATTTTAAATCTGTATGCATTGTTTTTATTCAATATATTTTCTATATGCTATATGAAGATCATTGGTCTTGTTGATATTTAAGTTTTATAAAAAAATGTTTTGAATAGTACGATGGACAGAAAGGACATGCAACACGAGACGGAACAAGTGGCCGGGACCGACCAGCACAAGTCATCTAGCAAGACATCATGGCGTACCCCCAGTGATCCGCATCCCATTATAGAGAGGGCAAGAAATGAAGAGGACATTGATCCTAATTACATTCCAATTGAACATGCCGTAAGTATTTTGCTGAGTTATGCCTAGTTACTAGCAATAATAATTCTGGTACTATTGTCTAACAGAGTGTCCCGGCTGTATATACAATAGATGGAAACAAGACATTGGACTCGTCGAACAGTTACGAATAATCCTGCTGAGCTAGACATGGCTACATCTGCCCTAGCTGATACGGAGACGGATACAACCACAACTGAAGCCGTCGGCCAAAAATGAAAACGGGGTGAGAGAAGCAAGAACAAGCTAACAGATGACGTACATGCCATCACCTGCGTAGGACAAAGAGGGGACCCCGTTAAGCCTAAAGGTGTGCCTGGAAAATGGAGCAACTCCTGTGGTGCTTTGGTAAGGGATCACTGTCCAATCCTCATAGATGAATGGGAGAAAGTAAGCGAGGGAGTGAAGAAACTTCTTTGGACGGAACTGAAGAAAAGATTCCTATACCCCAAAGGATTCGTTGAAGTAGAAAAGGAATATGCACCGGTAGTTATGGGTCGGCGATGGCGACAATAGAAGTCGAATCTAAACAAGAAGTACGTCCAGCGAAACCGGAGCCCCTTTAAAAGATACGGGAAAATCCCCGCAACTGACTAGGACGAGTTCGCCAAGAAGAAGACTATGCCGGAGGCCTTACAGAAGAGTAAAAAGATGTCTGAATTGGCAAAGAAAAATTAGTATCCACATCGTCTAGGTTTGATTGGGTATGCCCCCAAGGTGGAAGTATGGAGGAAGAAGGATGAAAAAGTAAAGGCAGAGGGAAAACCCTTGGAAGTGGAAGGGTTAGATGATCACAGCAAGAATTGGGTATGGGCTAGGAGCACTGAAGAAGTTACCGACGACGAACAGTTGGTATTTAGCAATGAAAACGTAAACGGTAAACGGTAGACGGGCGGCGACACCCTGTTTAGCGTTTAGGCCATTTAGACGGCGTTTAAACGCCGTCTAAACGGCCTAAACGGTTTGGTACTGTAGCACAATTTGTAATCATCAAGCAAAGGTGAAATAGGATCACTTCAGCAACTAAACGACATAGATATATAGTTTGTTCTTCATAGGCACATCACATGGCAACAAGCCAACAAATGAGACAAACATAGTCACTTAGACATAAGGGTTCCAGAAATAGATAACAGATAAATAGATAAAGTGGTAATTAGATGATGATGGCCAAAGCCTAAACATCTATGTCTTCTTCCCCCTCTTGGTCATAACCAGTTGTGACCACTTCATCTTGGTCGGATTCAAACTCAATATCCTCATCATCTATGGCTTCTTCCTCGCTTTCGGAGTAGACATCTTCTTCAATCTCCCTTGACTGCGCCAATCTTGCACTCCTACGAAGTTGGGTGACCTCGTCATCACCACAAGTCTCGGCAATTATTTCATGTGAGGCCTGTTACAGGCTCAACATCAGAGCTTTCATCATCTTGCACCTTGCACCATCCATCCTTGAGCAAAAGTTGCATCGGTTGATAGAAGAGGATCCACCCTTTTGTTCTCCTTGGCTTTAATTTTTCGCTTTGCATGAATGTTATTGAAGCGAACAAAGACAAGCTGTTCAACTCTCTCACAAGTGAGCCTATTTCTTTTCTTTGTATGGATCTACAAAAACAGATTCATTAGAATTAGAATTTTTGACATAAGAACAGCTGAACAGGACAGAAATTAATAAACTGAAATTTTGGGTACTTACCCCCTCAAAACAGCTCCAATTTCTTTCACAACCTGAAGCACTAGATGTCAAAGAGAGAAGCCTAATAGCCATCTTTTGCAATACTGGAACTTGTGTTCCATAATTTGCCCACCACTTAGCTGCCCAACAGAACAAGCATACAAGACTAAGTGAAAAGAAAGTTCCATACAACAGTACTGAAATTAGAGCACAAGAATAAATGTTTTAAGCTTGCATACCAGGACTGAAATCATAATCCTTACAGCCAGCCTTAGTTACATTTTTTGCAAAGTGGCCAACTTGATCTTTAAACTTGTGCAAGTCATCGTTGAGCACTTGATTCTGCTTTTCATAATCACCATGGTAGAAAGTTTCAACAGCAGCAATAAACCCATCCATGACCTCCTCAGCTTTAAAGATGGATGGATCATTGTAGCTGTAATAGGGATTCAAGCAATATGAAGCCAAGTGAATGGGACAGTCCAACCGATTCTTCATCTTTCCCTCAATGATTTCTATGATATTATTGCACAAATTCCCAGTCTTGTCCACAGTCCCCACAGCCACCTTCATTTGTTCCTTGGCCTTCAAAATATCACCATAAAGAAAAGACATTGAAGGTTTTATATCCCCATCAACCATACGAAGAATCTTCACCAATGGTTCAAAATACCCTCAAGCAAAGACTAACACCACTCCAAAAAAGAAGGTTTCACCAATGTACCAGTGGCTTGTATACCTTTTGCACTTTTCTTGACATGGCTAATTTTCTCCATTCCTCACTTTGAGACATCATCCTTAGTTGATCCTTTTTCTCATATAAACTTTGCAAAGTGAGAAAAGCAGAGGCAAATCTGGTCACACCTGGCCTAATAATATCCCTCTTCTTTGTGAATTTCCTCATCAAAGATAATGTCTTGTGGTGTGCATAAATAAAGATAGTTAGTGCTTTTGCCTGGTCAAGTACATTCTTGAACCTTTTCATCTTTCCAATTCCTTCAAGCATCAGATTTATTGTGTGGGTTGCACATGAACTCCAAAATAAGTTAGGCCTCTTGATATACATCAGATCCTTTGCCGCCATGTTGTTTGAAGCATTATCTGTGACTATTTGGACAACATTATCAGCCCCAACTTTCTCAATACAAGTATCCACATACTCAAAGATGAGCTCTCCAGTGTGTGACTCAGATGAGGCCTCTCTTGACTCAATGAAAGATGTTCCAATGTTGCAGTTGACACATAAGTTCATTATACTTCTCCTTTTTTGATCAGTCCATGCATCAGTCATAATAGAGCAACCAGTTTTGGCCCATTCTTGTTCTTGAACCTTGAGCATCTTCTTTGTATCTTCCACTTGCTCATGCAGCAGCTTCTCTCGTAGCTCATGTTGATAAGGCTTCTTGCACCAGGGCCAAAGCGGCCAGCAGCTTCTAGCATTTGGTCAAACTCTTCACAGTTGATGGAATTGAAAGGTAATCCTGAAATTAAAGCAAACAGAGGTTACAAATTGATTTTCAGCAAACAAGTTTTATACTTCAGCAAATAAATATTCATTTACCTCGGACATATAACCACTTTGCAATGTATCTCTTCAACTTGTGCAACCTTTCTTTCATTACATGCTCACTGATTTTTTGCTGCTGGAGCTTCTTATTTGAAACCCATTGACTAGAGTCAGAGCGTAGTGAAATTGTCCATAGGACCCACTGCTCGTGGTATAGAGCTGCCTATCTCATCAAGCTCCGGGTTATCTTCATGGTCCGATAGAACATCGATACAAACATCATCAACTACCTCTTTTTGCTTCTCTAGCCTAGCCCTTTTAACTTTTCTAGAATCTTCAATAGCCTTCAAGCACTTCTCTTTGTCCTCTTTTGTTGCATTGGGGCATGATCGAACTTGCCCTTTCTTGCCAGCAATATGAAGCTTCAATCTATAAATCCCTGCCCTCACAATTTGAGGACAAAGCTTGCATTTAATCACATTCAAATCATTTGGATCAACTAGAATGCCATACTCCCACCCTACATCATCAGAATTCCTCTTAAGAGGATGCTCATTCACAGAGGCGGAGGATGGATTAGAAGCAGCGGACGACATCCTGTAAATGCAAAGTGCCTAGGTTTGTTGATGGGAGGAGGCCTGAAACCGGGTGTGGGGCGAGCCGCCTAGAGCCTGGAGGTCGCGCCAGCCTGGTGCCTGCGCCGCCCTAGAGCGTGCTCCGCCTGGAGGAGGAGGAAGCCTGGGGCGCGCGCCGGCCTGGAGTGTGCTCTGCTTGGAGGAGGAGGAGGAGGCCTGGGGCGCGCGCCGCCTGGAGGAGGAGGAGGCCTAGGGCGCGCGCCGGCCTGGAGCGTGCGCCGCCTGGAGGAGGAGGAGGAGGCCTCGGGCGCGCGCCGCCTGGAGGAGGAGGAGGCCTAGGGCGCGCGCCGGCCTGGAGCGTGTGCCGCCTGGAGGAGGAGGAGGAGGCCTAGGGCGTGCTCCGCCTGGAGGAGGAGGAAGCCTGGGGCACGCGCCGGCCTGGAGCGTGCTCCGCCTGGAGGAGGAGGAGGAGGCCTAGGGCGCGCGCCGCCGCCTGGAGAGGAGCGTGTGCCGCCTGGAGGAGGAGGAGAGGAGGAGCGTGTGCTGGAGGAGGAGGAGAGGAGGAGAGGAGGATGAGGCCTGGAGCGTGCGCCACCTGGAGGAGAAGGAGGCCGAGGCCTGGGGCCCGCAGGCCGGTTCCCCTCACCCGCGCCCCGTGCCCGCGCCCTCGCCCGCGCCCGCGCCGCTCATGCCGGGCCCCGCGCCCTCGCGCTCGTGCCCGCGCCCCGCGCCCTCGCGCTCGTGCCCGTGCGCTCGCCTCTCGCCCGCGCCCCGCACCCTCGCGCTCGTGCCCACGCCCTCGCCTCTCGCCCGCGCCCGCGCGCCTCCCGCTCAGAATGGGTCGGACCGTTTAAACTGCCCGCCTAAAACCGTTTCAGGCCGTTCCGTCTACTCCGTTTAGCCCGTTTACACGGGATGTTGACCGTTTAAACGGTCAAACCGTTTAGGGGAGCATTTATGCCCTAAACTACACGCCAGCCTGCCGTCTACCGTCTAAACGTGTTTAAACGGCCGTCTAAAATCGTTTAGGAAAACACTGGTATTTAGAGACCCTAGTGTCGAACAAGTAACAAAAAAATTGAAGAAAATCTTTGAGAAGTAGAAAAGTGGGGAGTTCATGCCCAAAAGGGAGAAAGATCAGCTTAGCGCTGCGTTGGATAACTCAGAGCATTCTGGCTACGTCAGAGGGGTATCTTCCATGCTCAATTGGAAGGAAGGGTTTCTAAAAGACACAGGAAGTTACAAGAGACACGATAGGTACAAGGAGAACATGAGGCAAGAAATCAAAGAAGAAGTGGCCGAGCAATTATTTTATTTGATGAATAAAAACCAAGGAAAATTGCCAGCAGATTTGCAACATGTTGCGCAGCACTAGGAACCTAGCTTAGCATCATCGCCTATGACCCGACACCCAGTAGATGACATAACCGGTCCTACGCCATGCAAGTTACATGTGCCGATTGGAAGGGCAGGCCGGACAAAGGAGGCCGCTAGTAGCATGGTGATACCAGGCAAGAAGTTTCATTGCTAGGACATACCTGACAAATACGCAAGGGTGCAAGTGTCAAGGGTCAATGCCGACTGCAACCAGTACAAGATAGACATTCCCACGATAGAGGGAATTGAATTTCTAGGGGATGCAGTCAATCAATTCACATTGTGGCATCGTAGAGATATCATGCTCATTCAACAGTCGCCCGCAAGTGCATCGAAGACTGCGGCTCCAAAGAAAATAGCTACTACACTGGAGCCGACATCCTCGCCAGGTCCTTCGTGACCGGAAAAACTGGAGTCGCCCAAAGACAAGGCACCCAAGTCCCACCACATCCGCCTTCCCCACCACCTCAACCTTCCCCAATTCATCCACCTTCCCCACCACCTCAACCTTCCTCACCACTTCAACCAGCCCCTAAGATGCAAATTGAAGCTCAAGCCTGCACTCCATCTCCACCGTCCACTTCACCTTGGGCTAAATCTCCAACTCCACCGTTCGCTCCAACTCGGGCCATTCCACAGAAAATAACCACATACGATAACAAGGCTAAATCAAATGACGTGGACAAGTTTCTGTTTACAGCCTTCACAGGTAGAGGCGACTTAAAGAAAGATACAACACCAGATACAAGCCAGAAATCAGTGCAAAGCGCCAAGGATGAGTTGGAGTTCTACGCTATTGATGATGTCCCTAAGGAATCCGTAAATGGCAAGCCTTTTGTTCCAACGTACATCCTGAGGACTTTGCCATGGCAGATGATCAGGTGGCATGAGTGGTACATGAAGGCTAGTAAAGTAGGCCTAAGCTGGCTAAGTGCCAGGGTGCCAAAAGATGCTTTCATGAGTGGAGATGGGGGCGTATTCTTTATTGATTTCAGGGACATGCACGCTGTGTATCGTCTAGAAAAATTGGACGTCAATCTTGTCGGCGCATGGGACCTGTAAGTATATATATCAACGACTCTTCTTTCTATACATAATCGACCAGTCTATAATTGACATGCTGCCTAATGTTTTGAACCATCATGCATGTGTAGGTTACAATTGCACGATGTGGACCAAATGAGGGAACCGGTTGGCTACCTTGACCCAACCAGAATCTGCAAGACGCAACACAACGTCAACATATGCGATGACTCTGCGGTGCTCAAGGACAAGTCACCAAAAGAGAAGAAGAAATACATCGAGAAACTCCGTGGCAACAAGAGTCGTGAAGTGAGGGCATACATTGGACTGACCATACTATCTTATCAAGACAAGAGATGAATAAGACCCCGTACAACTGCAAGTAAGTTTGCAATTTTATAAGAACTTTCAGAACTATTAACTTAACATGTTTTTATTTGCTTGTAGCAACCACTACATTTTATTCATCATATACCCAAAGGGCATGCAGGTGGTTGTCTGTGATCCGGCCGATTACCCAGAGAATGATTATATGGATTTCCTTGTTCTTTTGAACCTATAAGGAATTCAAATCGTCCTTGTATATACCTCCTGCTTTCGTCAACTATTTTCTTATACCATGTCCACAAAATTTTTCGAACAGCTCACACAGATGGTACATGAAAAAAGGAGGGGCAATAGAAAAGAAGAGGGAAAAACTTCTTATCAGGACAAAGTGGCCGGTAATGACGCGAACTACATATTTTATGTCTCAAAATGATTATTCCTATTTAATTTACGTTGTTACTACTCCTTAGACAGTGCTACAAACAACCCAAAGGGACTATTCTCTACGGATATGACGTGTGCGAGATGATGAGGATCCACGGCAGGTTTACATCACACATGGATAGTGTACGTACATACTTAATTAAATATGTTAGTACGAACGCATGTATTACTGTTTGTAACTTCTCAATTATCTTATTCCTGTTACAATTGTGTCAAGTAACTGGGCCAGGTCAAATGATGAACAAGACAACACTTCTGAATGTCTATGCCGACTTGTGCCACTTCATCCACCACGACATATGTAACACACTTGGTCTTTTTTTTGAACCTAAGTATGCATATGCGAGGGACGACAAGTACAAAAAACTTCAAATGTGGGAAAAAGAACATATGCTTCTTACAAATTTATGAAACAAATATTCATTCACTATGTAGACATATTTGTTGTGAATAAATATATTACGAAGCACGTTGTGTAATAATTATTAATTAGTGAATGACAATTAATTATTCATGTCAATTACTGTCCAACATATGGTGATGTCAATTACTAAAGAATGCATAATATTTGATTTGGAGACAATTTTAAATAATCAATTAATTAATTTATGGAAAAAATAGAAAAGTATTTCTATTTCTATTTTTTGAATTAAAACAGCAGGCGGACATCTTAACTAGACTGTCTGCGAAGATTGATTATCGCAGGTAGGTGCCTTAAATGGGCTACTTGCGAAGATCGGTTATCGCAGGCGGGTCCGTTAAGCCGTCCGTCTGTAATAATCGATCTTCGTAGGCAATGGCAGGCCCGCCTGAGAAAAGGGGTATTTTCACATACCCCTTCTCCCAGGCGGGCCGGCCACCCTCCTGCGAAAATCCGTTATACCCATATGGGAAAACAGATTCTGCAATAGTGTTATCTACCGTTTTGCTAATTTTGAAATATTTGTTTGAGGCACTAACTGAAATAATAAAATTTCACAAAAATTACAGTGGGTAGTTGATGTTGTGTAGTTTTTATGGAAATTCTTTCATGATTTTTTCCCAAAAAAATCTCTTAAATTTCTCCTTAGCCATGTATATACCTATGGTTCCTATCAAAAATATAAGTGAAAATTCAATATATAGATGTATATGCAAACAAAGCACAAGGGCTTATCATTAGTTTCCACAATAGCTCATAAGTTATCTAGGGTACATTTGTGGGTATGTTACAGTGCCCATGGCGTCTCGAAGCTCACCAACGATAGCGAAGGCGATGTCAGCAATGGCGACAACCTGTTCGCACCAAAAACCACCGGGTGTGCCAAGAAGCTTGTTGATGATCTGGTTTGATGCGATTGAACATACGAAGGACTAGGAGATCTGCTTAGCTCCAGTGCAGGTCCTAAAATAATTGAGGTTCGTAGGCGTGCCAGTCAATTTGACCCCGCAATTGACAAGGAGATGAAGAAATTTGATTACTGATCCAATCGGCCAGTAAGCCGATACGGATTCCTTCCAGCCGATCGCCGCTATGCTCGTGCCCGGGCCCTCGCCTGTACTCGCGTCCGGCTACCAGCAGCGATCGGCCGATAAGCCGATAAAGTCTTCCTTCAGCCGATGGCGCCAACAGTGCTCGCACATTGGCTACGCCTATACCCGGGCCCCTGTCCTCGCTCGTGCTCGTGCCCGGGTCAGCAGCAATTGCACATCGGCTATCGGCCGATACGGTCTGGTATAGGCTCCTTGTAGCCGATGGCCGATGGCACCTGTGTATCGGCTAGGAAACCGATAACGCTATAGATAAATGGATAAGCTGTCAGTATAACATGTGCATCGGCTAGAAGCCGATGATAAAATAGATAGGCAGAATAGTAAGCCAGCCGACTGCCGAGGAAACACATATGCATCGGCTAGAAAACCGATGATAATATAGATGACCAAAATAGGAAAGATAATACAGTCGGCTTTGTAAAAAGATAACCTATCGACTAAGCACTCCGATAGAACGTCGCATATACACCGATCGGCTCGACAAGGATAAATCTATTATTATCGATCTAGTAGTTCAAACCTAACTGATGCAGCACAGATCGATAATAGTAAAGGAACCTCAACAAACCGATAGACCTAATGCAACTGTGATGTAATAAGATAACTTATCGGCTATACATTCCGATAAGACACTTGCGCAAAAAACATCAACCTAGCAGGAACAACTTATCGCGACAGTTTAGTAGGTTGGACCCAACCGATGCAGCACAGACTGACGATAAGCTACTCCCAGTAAGCTGATAAGATCTACGCACGCGTGATGTGGTATACCTGATCGGCCTAAGAGGTCGGACCGAACCGATGCAGCCGTAGACAGGGCAGATGCAACTGGGTAAGGGGTGACGAGTCTTACCCTCTCGCAGGAGTTCGGACCTAACCGATGCAGCCCCGCTCGAGAAGCAAGAACCCGTCGAAAGGGTGGCGATGCGCCGAATTTGATTGATCTGTGTGGATAGTTTACAAGGTCCCCGGGCATACGTATATATACCCCGAGTTACAAGAGTCCTTATAGGACACGGAACAGGACTTTCCTAACTAGAAAAGGAAAACTAACAGACCTGATCGGACAAGAGATCAGGTTTCCTAAAAGATAAAACTATCTAATAGATAAGATAAATAACTGCCATAACGTGGTCTTCACGATTCCTTCCCAAGCTCGGACTCTTCTGGATTAGTTTCCAATGGCTGATATCGCTTCTTTCCTTAACCGAACATGGTAACGACCCGTACCAAATTTTGGCGTTAACACAACCGAACGGTGGCAGCAAACGGTGCTTTGCGACAGAGAGGGGCCGATCAGTGGCGGCTTGGACAAGGGCAGCGCTAGGTGTGGCGGCGGGCTTGGGCACAAGGAGGGTGGCGGACCATTATGTATAGAGGGCAGGGCTCTAGGGCACAAGCGGTGGCTTGGCGGCGCGGTGGCGGATTACGGGGCAGGGCTGAGCCGGGGAGCGCAGGCCGGGCCGAGAGCAGGCGTAGCCCGGACCAGGTTAGGGAGGAGCCTAGGCTCGGGGGATGGCTGAGAGAGGCGCCGAAGGAGAGAGAGGACCGGAGGAAGAAGAAAGAAGAAGGAAGGAGGAAGAAGAGGGGATAAAGAAAATGGAAGGGAAAAAAGGAAAGAGGAAAGGAGAGAAGGGAAAGAGAAAAAGGAAAAGGAGAGAATAAAAGAGTTTTTCCCAAAAAAATCCAATTTTGCAAAAATTGGAATTTTGGGATATTTAAGAATTCCGAGGAATATTTCAGAATTTTGGAATTTGATGTCTCAGGAATATTTTATGGAATCTAGAATGTAGGGAAATTTAGGATTAAATGAAATTTGGAATATTGCCTTATAGAATATTGGAGTATACAAAATATTGGAATAGAATATCGGGTAATAATTTATGGAGATCAAAATAGGCAAAACTTGGATTGTTTGGGATATTTTTGAGGATATAGGAAATATTCTAATGGTAGAATACTTCGAGGATTCGAAAACGGATGATATTTTACAGAGATGGAGAAATTAGAATATTTTCAAGAGCCTGGAAGTTGGGGAATTTAATTAAAAATGGGTATTTCCAAAAAGGATTTGGATATATATCTGAGAATAATTGGTGTAAATTGGTGGAATCAGAAAATTTTGGGATATCCAGAATATTGGGACTATTTTGGGAATAGGGGAATTGCCTATGATATTTTTAAGATAGAGATTGGAGCCAAAATTGGGAATGGGATTAATTTTGAGGAAACTGGGACTTTTAGGAATTTGGAGAATCGAGGGATCTCAAGGATTAGGAAAGGACACAAGGTATTGATAATGATGAGGACATCACTTCTTTAGATACGCACTTACAATCTCCTCATGTTGAACAAGATATACCACAGGTCCAAGGACCAATTACTCGCGCATGTACCCGTCAACTTAATCGCCAGGTGAATGCGTTCCTAAGCTTACATGGAAATATTTCTACGAATGGCATGCTATTTAATTCTTGTGATGATTTTATTGTTATTAGTAACCTGGGAGAAGACCATGGAGAATAGCTCAAGAAACCAAATATTAAAGTGGAGACAACAAGTGCAAGTAAACTCCTATTCCCGAGACCGATTCAGTTTTGGGCTAGGAGACAGCGTCAACTTCAAATGGCCATAACTTTTGATCCAGAAGGAGTTATAGGCCCTACAAGTACTTGTTGGAAAGCTTATGAAATCTACTTTCAGGTGGTTTTGGTTTCATGCCAAAATTCCTCTTGAGTTGTCCAGAATCATCAAAACAAGTTGCATTATTTTTCCTATCCGAGTCAGTTTGGGCTTTTGGGCTTTGTATTTGTGTCGTGGGCTAAACCCATGAGGAGTGCGCCCCTCACAGGGCAAACCCTCACCCTAGGACGTCCTAACTCATATATATTTAGTAGCCACCATCGTTTAGGGTGGGTTTTGCTTAGATTAATCTGTCTTTGAACAGTTTCACCATTTATCGGTTTGTGAGACCCCAACTTCGAGAGTATAATCATTCATCTGCAAGTTGAGTTGCAATCTTCTTTATTCTTGCTTGTGTTCTTCAATTCACATGCAGGGATTAGCCTGCGTGGCGAGGTCAACCAGGCAGCGCACGGTTAATAACAAGAGGAGACGTAGTGCTATGATTGCAGGGTTCGAGTCTTGGTGATCTGAAGCCGGATCGTGAGTGTCAATTCTCCACCAAATCGAGAGTTATCCTTACCTAACGGAAGATCGGGCACCCCGTTGCCATCAAGTGGTATCAGAGCGAAGGTTGCCCATTGGGTATCATCTTTTCTGCCCTGTTTCAATCTTTGTTTCCTATACCTTGAGTCTAGAAACACCACAACAAAAAATTTTGGTAGTCGTAGGTTTTTCCCTGTCATACAATCACATTTAGCCTTTTGCATAACTCTGTTTCAGAGTCCGTAGTGTTGAGTTTGTGTCCTAGATCGAGTTCGGTTGCTGGCTTAGATTGTGTTTGAGTCCAGTTTGTGATCCATCCGCCGCACCCCACAACCCTAGGCACCACCACCATTGTCTTTGTTGTCCCATATACTAACCATCTTGTGCTAGTGTTGGTCATTGTGTGTTCTGTTGTAGTTTCATATATCATGTCCTTTGATCACCATACATCTCCATCCACCTCCCCAGCAGCCACCGCCACCATATCATCCCTGGTTTCACCACTTGATCCCGAATCAGCCTCCACCAAAACACTGATATGGAGGACCTTCCTTGAAACATCCATAACTTTAGCATACAAACTCAGAATCAGGCAAATAAATAGTCTACAGACATCTAAAAAAATTCAGCCATAACTTCGTCGGGTTGGCCGAAATCAGTTTTGCAAAATTCAGGCCAGAAAATTGGGTATCCGCACTCCAAAGTTCTAGCATGATTTTTAAAGCACACTCGTGTATTTCTACAGGCCACACCTTATATTAGACTGAGCTGCCACCTCCTGAGCTTGTTGTTCCTGTGCTCCTAGTTGAGAAAAAAAATATCAGAAAAATAAAAAAAAAAAGAAAAAAAGGTGTGAAAGAAGAAAAAAAAGAAAAATAAAAAAAAAGAAAAGGAGAGGAGCACATAGGACACACCAGGGAGCCAGCTGTGTGTTGTTTTGTGCTGTGTTTTTGCCTTGTCCTGTTTTTCTTGCTGCTGTCCTTTCATACTTGTTTGTCTCTCTTGTTTTATCAAATCTAGTTTAGGACGTGTTTAGGCCAGCAACTAGGACAAGTGCTTTGGACATTTATTCAGCATTACTATCTGTTATTGAATTGTATGCTACTAACATAGTTGGCCTCCCAAGCTCCACATATATACTTTTGGTCAGCATGGTCTTGACTCTTGCAATCGCTGGATCACGCCCTCAAGGTATCATGAACCAGCCACCGGTTGTACCATCCTTTACTCGCTAGTCTCAGAACCTTGTAAGAGCTCGGTAAAGTGCTTCCATTTGCAAGTGTCCACTATCCTTGCATAGTAGTAGGTGATAGGGATAATTCCTTTGTGTTTTCTCTGTCTTCTTGCTAACAATGCCAGGGACTGACGATGAAATCTCGGAGTGTGTTCTTCGCAGCGAGATACAAGGCTACATGGACCAGATGATGAAGGGGCTGAATGAAACCATTCTGAAGGGGGTCAACGATGCTCTTGCCAAGCAGAACATAAACCACATGCTTGAAAGTCTGGATAGATGAGTAGCCACACTGACTAGGAGGATTGATGAATTGGAGACCCATTGGCCACCCTCCGAAGATGAAGCCAACCAAGACACGATGTATGACGACAATGGAGAGGTTGACCGGCGAGCGACAGAAGAGGCATGACTACGTCAACACCTTCGCCGCAATTGTCAAGGTATGGGAGAAAACCACCAAGGGCGAGGTAACGATGATCCTTTTGCTAAAGTTAAATTTACCTTGCCTTCATTTTCTGGAAATTATGACCCTGAAGCTTATTTGGATTGGGAGATGACTGTAGAGTAGAAATTTAATTCCCATTTAGTTCCTGAAAATCATAGAGTTAGGCAAGCAACTAGCGAGTTCAAAGACTTTGCTATTATCTGGTGGAATGAACTAGTTAAAACTGGCCTAGAACCTGACAAATGGGAAAGGTTGAAGCGAGCTATGCGGATTAGGTTTATTCCTCCATCCTTCAAACGTGATTTGAGAAATAAGTTGCAACGCTTAGACCAAGGAGAAAAATCTATAGAAGATTACTTTCAGGAGCTACAAATAGGAATGTTGCGTTGTAAGGTAGAGGAGGATGAGGAGGATAAGATGGCTCGTTTTTATGGGGGTCTGAGACGTGAAATTCAGGACATTATTCAATATAAAGAATACAATTCTCTTAATCGATTGTTCCATCTAGCTATATTAGCAGAACAGGAATTGCAGGGAAGGCCGCCATTGAGAAGGAACAATTGGGGAAGCACGTCTACATCAAGGCCTTCCATTGGGCAAGGCAAAAGTGTCCCTATTCGGAGTTCTACGCCTTCCACCAATAGGGCACTAGCAGCACCATCTTCACGAGCTACCGAAGTGAGTAAATCTGTTCGCGTACAGGCACCCGCAAAAAGCGAATCATCGGTTGCTTCGACGGGATGAACGAGGGATATCCAATGCTTCAAGTGCAAAGGGATGGGCCATGTGCAACGTGATTGCCCAAATCAGAGAGTTCTCATTGTACAGATGATGGTGAGTACACTAGTGCTAGTGATGTTGAGAATGAATTAGCACATGGCACTAACAATACAGGTGATGAAGATGAGAGCGATGAGGATGTGGAGCACATAGGTGCGAAAGATACAAGCAAGTACTTGAGCATTGTAGCACAATGGGTGCTAAGTGCTCAAATGGAGAAGGCGGAGCAAAATCAGCGCCACAATTTGTTCCAATCAAGGTTCGTGATTCACAATAAAGCATGCCGTGTTGTCATTGATAGTGGAAGTTGTAGCAACCTTGCTAGTTCAGATTTGGTTGACAAGCTAGGTTTGCCTACACAACCACATCCACGGCCTTACTACATCCAATGGTTCAACTCTTGTGGTAATTTGAAGGTAAGTAAAGTTGTGAGAGTGCAATTTTCTGTTGAAAATTACCATGATAGTGCAAATTTTGATGTCGTGCCTATGCAAGCATGTTCTTTGCTTTTGGATAGGCCTTGGGAATATAATAGAGATGTGCTGCACCATGGTAGAACTAATACGTATGCTTTCACACATAATGGCAAAAAGATTGAGTTGCTACCAATGACCCCTACTGAAATTTTGAAGGATGATATAGCACGTGTTGAAAATAAATCTAAGTCTGAAAATCAGCAAGTAGATAAAGATGTTTTTCCACCTAAAAAGGAGAAAAAAGAGCCATCAATAATATAACTATTAGGTATCGTCGTCCTATTCCTAGGTTAGATGATATGCTTGATGAATTGAGTGGCTCTGTTGTGTTCTCTAAAGTAGACTTGCATAGTGGATTCCACCAAATTAAAATGAAACTGGGTGATGAATGGAAGATTTCGTTTAAAACTAAATTTGGTTTGTATGAGTGGTTAGTAATGCCTTTTGGTTTGACTAATGCTCCTTGTACTTTTATGCGACTCATGAATGAAGTTTTATGCACTTTCATTGGTAGATTTGTGGTGGTTTACTTTGATGATATACTTATTTACAGCAAGTCATTAGATGAACATAAGGAACATTTACGTGATGTTTTCAATTGTTTGAGAGATGCACGTTTGTTCGGTAACCTCGCGAAGTGCACTTTTTGCACGGAACGAGTTTCTTTTCTTGGTTATGTTGTGACTCCATAGGGAATTGAAGTTGATGAGACCAAGATAGAAACGATAAAGAGTTGGCCGACTCCTATATCGGTTACATAGGTGCGGAGCTTTCTTGGGCTAGCTAGATTCTACCGTCGCTTTGTGAGAGACTTCAGCACCATTGCCGCACCCATGAATGAGCTCACAAAGAAAGGTGTTCCTTTTCGATGGGGACAAGCACATGAAGACGCCTTCAATTTGCTTAAAGAAAAGTTGACTCATGCCCCACTACTCCAACTCCCTGACTTTGGTAAGGTTTTTGAGCTTGAATGTGATGCAAGTGGGATTGGGATTGGACGTGTGCTTATTTAAGAAGGTAAGCCAGTTGTATATTTTAGTGAGAAGTTGTCAGGACCTAGTTTGAACTATTCAACCTATGATAAAGAATTGTATGATTTGGTTCGAACATTAGAGACTTGGCAACATTATATATGGCCAAAGGAATTTATCATACATTCTGATCATGAGTCTTTGAAACATATTCGAAGTCAAGCTAAATTGAATAAACGACATGCTAAATGCGTAGAATTTATTGAGTAGTTTTCATATATCATTAAACATAAGAAAGGCAAAAACAATGTGATTGTTGATGCTTTATCTAGGCGCTATACTATGTTATCTCAACTTGATCATAAAATTTTTGGATTGGCGACAATAAAAGAATTATATGCTACTGATTTGGACTTTAAAGAAGCTTATGATCACTGTCAAGAGGTGAGAACATGGAATAAATATGTGTTGAATGAAGGATTGTTGTATCGAGCTAACAAATTATGTGTTCCTGCAAGCTCTGTTCGTCTTTTGTTTTTGCAGGAAGCGCATGGAGGTGGATTGATAGGACATTTTGGAGTGAAGAAGACGGAGGATGTGCTAGCCACTCACTTCTTTTGGCCGAAAATGCGGCGTGACGTTGAACGATACGTTGCGCGATACAGCACTTGTAATAAAGCTAAGTCCCGTCTTAATCCACATGGTCTTTATATGCCTCTACCCGTCCCTAGTGCTCCTTGGGAAGACATTTCTATGGATTTTGTTTTAGGATTGCCTAGGACAAAGAGGGGGAGGGATAGTGTCTTTGTTGTTGTTGATAGATTTTCCAAAATGGCACATTTCATTCCTTGTCATAAGAGCGACGATGCTACCAAAGTTGCTGATTTGCTTTTCAGGAATGTCGTTCGTTTACATGGTGTGCCCAATACAATTGTTTCAGATCGTGATACCAAGTTCTTAAGTCATTTTTGGATAACGTTGTGGAGGAAATTGTGATCAAAGTTACTATTTTCTACAACTTGCCACCCCAAACCAATGGACAAATGGAGGTGGTGAATCATACTTTGTCAACGATGTTGCGGGCTGTTTTGAAGAATAATTTGAAGATGTGGGAAGAATGTCCTCCACATGTGGAGTTCGTCTACAACCGTTCGTTGCACTTCACCACAAAGATGAGCCCATTCCAGGTGGTATATGGCTTTAACCCTCGCGCTCCAATTGATTTATTGCCTTTACCTTTTTCTAAAAAAGTGAATTTTGATGCTAAGACACGGGCTGAATTTGTGCTTAAGTTACATGAGACCACTAAGAAAAATATTGAGCACATGAATGCAAAGTATAAACTTGTTGGTAGTCAAGGTAGAAAGGAGCTTATTTTTGAACCCGGTGATCTTGTTTGGTTACACTTAAGAAAGGATAGGTTTCCCACTTTGCGCAAGTCAAAATTAATGTCTTGAGCTCCTGGTCCTTTTAAAGTTCTTACAAAGATAAATGATAATGCATACAAGATTGATTTGCCTGCAGATTATAGTGTGAGTGATGTTTTAATGTTGCTGATTTGAAACCTTACTTGGGTGAAGAAGATGACCTTGAGTCGAGGACGACTCTAAATCAAGAGGAGGAGGATGATGAGGACATCACTTCTTTAGATACACACTTACAACCTCCTCATGTTGAACAAGATGTGCCACAGGTCCAAGGACCAATTACTCGCACACGTGCCCATCAACTTAATCGCCAGGTGAATACGTTCCTAAGCTTACATGGAAATATTTCTACGAATGGCATGCTATTTAATTCTTATGATAATTTTATTGTTATTAGTAACCTGAGAGAAGACCATGGAGAATAGCTCAAGAAACCAAATATTAAAGTGGAGACAACAAGTGCAAGTAAACTCCTATTCCCGAGACCAATTCAGTTTTGGGCTGGGAGACAGCGTCAATTTCAAATGGCCATAACTTTTGATCCAGAAGAAGTTAAAGGGCCTACAAGTACTTGTTGGAAAGATTATGAAGTCTACTTGCAGATGGTTTTGGTTTCATGCCAAAATTCCTCCTGAGCTGTCCAGAATCATCAAAACAAGTTGCATCATTTTTCCTATCCGAGTCAGTTTGGGCCTTTGGGCTTTGTATTTGTGTCGTGGGCTAAACCCATGAGGAGTGCGCCCCTTACAGGGAAAACCCTCACCCTAGGACATCCTAACTCATATATATTCAGTAGCCACCACCATTTAGGGTGGGTTTTGCTTAGATTAATCTGTCTTTGAATAGTTTCGCCGTTTATCGATTTGTGAGACCCCAACTTTGAGAGTATAATCATTCATCTGCAAGTTGAGTTGCAATCTTCTTTGTTCTTGCTTGTGTTCTTCGATTCGCATGCAGGGATTAGCCTTCGTGGCGAGGTCAACTAGGCAGCGCATGGTTGATAACAAGAGAAGACGTGGTGCTGCGATTGCAGGGTTCAGGTCTTGGTGATCAGAAGCCGGATCGTGAATGTCAATTCTCTATCAAATCAAGAGTTATCCTTACCTAACGGAAGATCAGGCACCCTGTTGCCATCAGATAAGAAAGAGAGATACAGGTTCGAGTCAAAGAGAAAGATAATAGAATTGGACTGGAAACGACTTGAACAGGGGAGGAAAAAAGTATTTGTTTTCTATTTATTTAATTATTGAAATGTTCTTTGCACTGTTAAAATTAATTATGGAGCTTTGAAAATTCCGAGAAAATTTTAGAGAGTTTATTAAACCATGGGGAATTTACTAGAAGCAAAACCCACCATGAAACAAAACGAAGGTCCATTATCATAAATACTTGGATGCTTAAAATATTGCAACCAACCCCATGGAATACAAAAGCATTCAAGGCATTAAATAGATTTTAATTCCAAAAATTTTTAAAATTGGAAATTTCAGAATTTTATCCAAACACTTTCACAAACAACTTTTTAGTGATTTCTTTTATTTCCATATTCCCATAATAATTTTTAATTAGCGCAATTTTCAGGGTGTGACACCCTCATAGTCGAGCCAACGCCTAGCCGGAGAACTTGCTAGGGGCAAACGCCGTCCCTAACAGGAATGGGTCCACACGTGCTGCAGTTCCTAGGGATACAAGAGTGCCATCCAGCACCAACTCGGGTGGTGCCAGGGCAGAACTTAGCATCGGTGCTGGTGCAGTCAAGCTAGTGGCCGCTACGGAAGTAGAGCCCATCACCATCATGGAGCTGATTGTGGTGGTGACAACCATGGAAAAAGACTCTAGGGTCCTGAAAGCAGCCAGGTATGTACTGTGTGAAGCCTCGTGTGACACGGCAAGTGTCCCTGGTAGGAACGGAGAGTGAGGGTCCACGGCTGGGGCGAAGGTCAGGGCGGTTGCTAAGGTAGAGCCCAACGCAAAAGCCGGTGCAGCTGCGCTGGGAATAGGTGTAACCCCTAGAATTCACAGCCAGAATTCTGAACATTTTTGTGTATTGAATCCCTGTCCAGGAAAGCCAGGGTACATAATACCTAGTTGCCATATAGAGTACGTCTTACAAACAAAATAAAAGTGCCTTACATAAATGCAGCGGTAAAAGATAAAGCCTATAAAACAACTAGCCCCATGGAGGCTTCCAATCCATAGGCATCTTGACGGCGGATCCAGCCTAGGCCTCTTGACAATCCTCATCAGATAGGTACTCCACCATTGAGAGGGGGAAAAGGGAGCAGGACTGAGTACCACCCACAGTACTCAACAAGTAACACTCGCAACAATGCATAATGCACGGGAGACAAAGATAAGCACAGGGTTCATTTGCGTAAAAGTGGTTGCAAATAATAGTAGTTCACAAATAGTAAAATTGTTGATTAATTAAATAGTATTAATCCTCCATCGATCAACACTACACCACGTTGACCAGGCCCAACCATCCATCCTATCTCTACAGCAAATTTTAATTGCATTATCAAGGTGAGACTAATCACGGTGAATCTTGACCAAATACCCATAACCGCGGGCATGGCTATTCGAATAGATTTTAACTCTGGCCAGAGGTGTACACCTGTACCCACAAGACACAGCCCCACACATATTCCGGTGTGCCAGTGTGTCACCACAACACCCCCGCGAGAGGCTGTGATAGAACCGTTCACGCAGCTCCTCCCTAACCATCCACACCATGCTGAGGTTGCACCAGCTGACAGGGCACACCGTATCGGCCAGGCTACCCCCTTGCACCACAATGGATCCGGAAGCCGATCAACTTGACCCCGAACCGACCCAACTCCATCACGCCCATTCTCCCCAACGGTGCCTAGGAGAGGGAGAGGATATGCTACAAGCCCAGCCATTGCCCACGCTGGCTTGTGGTATGTACGAGTAATTTCCCAAGGGGTTCCCGCAAACTGGTCCTTAATTGCCATGGGTGTGACCAGCAAAACCATGCACCCACAGCCCACCATTTAGGTCAAATTTTAGTGATTTAAAATTACCATGACCAAAGTTCCATTTCCCAATATAAAGTCGAACAATGAATATAATAATGAGTATTTATTCCCAAGGTGAGCTAATTGGCTCTAATCATGGCTAAGCATCCTATCATCATTATATCATTAAATTGTTACCCAAGCTACAAAGGCATAAAGGGGTGATCAAGTCATGGCCATCATATAGCATCTATATAGATCACACCTCCCACATAAAATAATAAAAACATGCACATTTATTATTTAAAACCAATATTTTGCAATAAATAGGGGCGATATGATTGAGGGAACGATATAACTTGCCTTGCTCCGGCTCTGCAAACTCTGCAACAACTTCGTAATACACGGGAGAGTCGACAGTGTCGGATTCTATAGCAATCAAAGCACAAACAATTAAAAATAGTACATGTGGGCACTGAATCAGGAGCTAAAAGTATTTTTTAATGGATTCTTGGCATTTTTCTAGATTTAATGAAATTTGAATGGAATTAATTGGAGCTCGTATGAATTAGTTATGAATTTTTAAAGTTTCAATGTGTTTTTACTATACAAAATTAATTCCTTAATGATTTATTGCGCAATTTATTGGATTATGGCGTCAGCGAACTACAGGGCCTGCGCCGATAGGTGGGGCCCATGGGTCAGTGATGCCAAGGGAGTGGCTCACGGTAGACCGCGTCCATCGCAGCCCAGTGTGACCGCCACACGTGGCTGCCAACGCGGCGGCCAAGCCGGACCAAGAGGCCAACGCGGCGCCGAGGTGGCGCCGACGTGGCGAAGGAGCCGGCAGCCACAGGGCACCACGCGGCCGGTCCAGATCTACCCTGGGGAAGATCAGATGGCGCGGAACAAACGGGGGCTCGCCCCCGTCGGCGCGGTCGTGCCGCGACGGGGCGAGCGGCTCGATGGTCGCGGCCGGTGACCATCTGGCCCCCAAAGTGCGGTGGTGAGCGGCGGGGAAGAAGAGGAAGCAAATGGGGGCCTCATCAAGAGCTGGCAATGGCGGGGAGACGGTGAACGGCAGCCAACCGAAACGGGGAACGGCACAGCAATTCGGGAGCACGGCGGCGAGGGCGTTTTGATGATGATCAACGGCGGCTAAAGGGCGGACTTTGATGAGGGGATCTTGGCAAAGGTGTAGGAGGAAGTTAGGGCCGAAATGGCCAAGTAAATTGGTGGAATTTGGCAGCCAAAACGTGAGCGGTGGCAGGCTCGGCTGGAGGCGGCGGATTGCGGCGGCGGCTCGGGTTCACATCGCACCAGGGTTTTGAGAGCACGTGAGGCTTGGGGAGTTGTGGGAAAAGGAGCAGAGAGGCATTGTGAGGGCTTAAATAGGCACGGGAGGGGGAGATCGTTGCCATGGTGGCTGAATTTCACGAAATTGAGGGCGGCGGTCGTAGCGGCATGGGTTGGAATCCGCTCGGGATCATGGGCGGGAGATGCGGGGTATGTGGGGCAACGGCTAGGAGACCCGGTCCGCGCCGTTTGAACGAGGGGCGAGAGCGCGAGGAGGCGGGAGGAGGCAGAGAACGAACAGCGGTGGGGATTTTCCCCCTTCGCCCGAATTGGCTGGAGGAGGAAGACAAGTCTGACTTGTGGGCCCCGGCCCCACACGTCAGTGGGAGGAGGCGAGCGAGTAGGGGCGGCTCGCTGGCCAACGGGCCCCAGCCGGCAGCGAGTGCGGGGAGAGGAGGCATGGGCAAGGCGGGCCGCACGAGCAGGCCACACAAGGATGGGCTGGCGGCCCAGGAGGAGGAAAATAAAAGAAAAAGAAAAAAGAGAAATAAAGGAAAAGGAAAAAGATTTCTAGAGGGAATTTAATTCTGATAATGTGTTTTGATTTATTAAAATTACTTCCAGTACTCTAAAAATTCCAGTAAAAATTCTGTTAGTGCATTTTGGCAAGAGGAATATAGGAAAAATACTTCCAGCCATAATAAATGTAACATACCAAAAAAAATTATAACGAAATAAAAGTGATGTATGAAAAGCGGGAGGCAATGAAAATACATCCCTTATGCTAGCATAACAACTTTTTCCATGTTTTGATTGAGCTTTTGCATTTTCATACTAGGAACGTATGCATGAATATTTTGTTTTATTTTATCTCCCAAAGGAACCACATAAAATGACAGGAGAAAAGGTCTAGGGAATTAATTTAGACAGCAGGAAAAACTGGGTCACTATCCTTATTTTGCAAATTCACCAAAGATAAACCAGATCACCTCTAGCTATGAAATTCGGTCAGCAGGTTAATCACATCCTCCTCCATCTCCAGTAATTTTTACCAAATTTTATCAATTCAATAAGTGTCTCAAACAAATATTTTTGATTCAGCAAAACAGAGAACTTTTTCCCTTGCAGACAACCAATTTGATACTTTTTCTAAAATAAATTCACCACTCACCTTCTTACAAAAATTTGCCAGAAATTGGGTCATGTCGTGAACTATTTACAGCAAATATTTCAAAGCTTATTTCACAAAGCTTGTACATAAAATAATAGGCCCAAGCTCACTGACTCAGACTAGTGCACAGCAGAAACTGAAATTTGGCCGAACTTTGCCATTTTCTCCAGAGAAATCTACAAGTCCCACAACTTTGAAATTTGGCACAGAGCTAGCCAATACCACCTACTGCCCACAGTAATTTTCCCATGATTTTACCCATAATGTAGATCAGTCAAACGGCTAGATCAAAGTAACCTCCAACTACTCTATTTTACTTAGTCTCTAGAGAATTCTCCTCTCTTTTGTCACTGCCATGTGGACCCCACAAGACCCTGGCCCACCTGTAAGCCTCTGCAAATCTTGAGACAGTGTGTTCCACCTAAATCCTGCCCATACTCCTCCTGTTTCCCTAGGAATTAACCACAAAGGCCCACTAGTCATGGAGTAACTCTAGCCAAAAATGTGTAGCACAATATTCTCTTCCATGTGGGACCCACCATAGTCACTGTAGAGTTGGGGCACCTCAGTATTGCATGAGAGAACGTGGCAACACCTCCTCCTTCTCCCTCACAGCACACAGAGACACATAGATGAACTCAACTCTTGGAAACCTCGACCATTTCGTCTAAAACCGAGCCAGCTACCTCTCCTCTCCTTCCTCACCACATTCCCACTGAGAAATCCAAAGAAGAACCCAAGGATCACCGGCGGCGAGCTCATCTTCTCTACTGTCGACAGTGTTCGACCGAGCCCGAGTTCTCTCCGGTGAGCTCCATCCTTCTTCGACTCCAGGAACATGATCATCACCCTCTAATCTTTCCATTTTTGTACTCGGCATCCCCAAGATCGCCGGTCGAAGTCGTCGTGCCTTGCTCTCTACCCTACAGCACCGTCGCCGTGGCGTCATCACCGTTCCAGCCGATTCGGTACACCGCAGACCGAGCTAGCTCGCCAGCATCGTCACCTCACTTCCAGAAGACAACTAGCAGAAGGAATCGAGAGATGGTGCAGTGAAGCTCGAGATCGAGGTCATCTTCTCCCTCTTCGGCAAACTACCGCCGCCGTCGATTTCTCCTCCTCTGGTGAGCCATGCTCCGATACCTTGCATCTGTAGCAACCCCAGCACCTCACTAAGCCGACGCCTACTTCTCTTCCCTGGACCTTGGCCCAGATCCAGCTGTCGACGATCACCAGGAGCACTCCACCACCGTGAGATCTCTTCTGACACACTCGCCGCCGTTCCAGCTCTGCCGAGTGACCCAAAAGCTTCAGTGAGTATCTCTGGAACTTTAGACACACATGCATGCACTGGTTAGGCTAGAACCCGATCATAGCTCATGTTCCCTCAGCGGCCCGAAGAGCCTCGCTGCTTGCGGGGCCACCATGCCTAGCTCCAGCACCGTCGGCAACGAGACCACCACCGACAGCTTTGCCTTGGTCTCCTCTGTCTTTCTTCTGTTGGCCGCCGCCGCTGCTGAGAAGCTCGCCGCCTCTGCTCTGCCTCGCTCTCCCCTACTCTGCCTCGCCGACATGTGGGACCCGCTCGACAGTAGAGAAGTTAGAGCACGAGGACTAATTTGTGAAGGAATTAAAAGATTTGAGGTTATTTAGCAAAATGCAAACTCTATGACATGTGGACCCGAGGACCCGTCCGTAAATCACGAGAAGCCAAAGGACTCTTTAAGAAAAAAATCACCTCACACGTGGCCGAGGACCGCGGGTTCCATTTCTGGAAATCCTAAGGACTTTTTTGCAAAGTTCCCTCTCACTGACCAGTGGACCCCCTCCATTTAAAATCTGAAAATATAAAGAAAAATAACTAAAGTGTTAATTTTTCAACTGAAAAATAGGATAACTTGTAAAATTCATAGTAAATTCATTTTAGCTCCATTTGGGATGAACCAAATTTCAGTAGATTCACAAAATTATGCTTTTTAATGTTGTGAACTAAAACATGGCGCATTCAGTACAGAAAAATACCACTAAATTTTATGTAATAAAATAATTGCTATAGTATAATTCATTGGTTGTAAAATTCATAACTCCCAAACCATAAATGATAAAATAGAAATTCCTTCACCTAAATTCACTTTATAACAGTAGCAACCTAAGGTATAAATCTCATGTATATTAGAGCATTTTGCATTTTTGTATTAATTATTGACTTTGCTTTAACTTTAAAATTTAAAAAAATTTAGAAGAAGAGCCTTTGGAGTTTGAGGAGGTAGAATTCATTGAGAAACCTGAAGCAGACCTGAACCAAGGCAAGAATCTCACTACCTTTGAACATATTGCTCCTAAATTTTGGGATTATCAATGATTTCATTTTAACTTGCATCGTTATTTTGCTATGTATATTATATAGATTGTGGGCAATGGTAGTTAATCCCTTTTTCTGCATAATCCACCTTGAAATATTGATAACCTACTACTTGTAACACTAGGATGGGTGGAAGTACTTGTTAAGTGCTTACTATAAGGTATATACTTATATATGTGCTTAGACATGCCTAGTTACTTATAGAATAAATTAGGGCCATCTAATTATGTTTGAAATGGGAATTTATTTACTTCTGATTAGAGATGAATATTTATGATATCTGTGAACTAAAACTGAAGAAAAACTATTTTAAAACTTGGGCAAGCAAGTGGTACACATATGTGATAGTTATGTATCGATAGGGGGAGTGTTTGCCTGGGTTGCTTAAGGACCGAAGTCAGTGTCATTTCTCATGTTAAACAGTACAACCACATGTGCTAGTATGGGATAGCCATAGTGGATTAGGTTGCTTAATGTTTAGCCTTGCATTCTGGTAGGCAGAGTAGTATGGGCAGTGCCTACAACGGACCGTAGGGCTGTTCAGAGGAGCTACCTATATCCCGTAACGGAATAGGTGTCTAAGTTTGTCCAATACAATGTTATGTGCCTCGTGGGGAGCCGGGTAGGCTGTCACCACAGCGCTGGGTTAAGGCCTGAGCCTGCCACCCACGGCATCGGGGTAGCCCCTCGATGTGGAGTAACACACCTCGTGCTGGTGCAAGGCTAAATGTTAGGTGATGTAAAAGCTGTGTCGTGACCTCTAGACTGCATTCAATGTGTAGAGTGTGGTGGTACCGACGGGTACCGGACAAACTAGAGCGATCATATCATGTGGGTAAAGTTGTACAAACTCTGCAGAGTCAAAACTAATCGGTTAGCCGTGCTCACGGTCATGAGCGGCATGGTTGTGTCCATTGAGTATAGATTTCTGTTTTTAAAATGCTTTATGGAATGGGATGGTTGGGTGAAGATTTATACTGATCTATACTTAGTGATTGATGAAATGCTGATGAAATGGAGTTGGATTATTAAGTTGTATTATAGTCTTGCTGCCAAGGAGGGCAGTGAAGTAGTTATCTATGCAAAATGATGCCATGACATTATTCTGCTAGCCTAGGATGCAATTTGATTTATGAATCCCTCTTTTAAATTGTTGCGAAATAAAATTGGCTTTATGCAATAAAACTGAGCCTCTTTATACAGCCTTTACCTTGATTACAACTCACATGTATAGTTAGGTTTGATTGTGACCTTGCCAGTACCTTGCGTACTGAGTTATATTTTATTTTTTGTGAATGCTCCTATAGATCCACGCACAGGTGAAGATGAAGTTTTGTATGATGAATGTGTGGGTGAACAGGTTGATCAGGATGGTCCTATCTAAGGGTTTACCCTTAGTCGGTTGCCTGAGGGTTTTCTGGGTAGTCATGCTTCCGATGGACTTACTATTTGGCCCCCGAGGCTTATGTAAACATTAGTTAATATGTATCTGTATCTATACTTTTTGTTTAATTAGCTAAATACCCTCTGTATTGGATATTACTTGCTAAGATGAACGTGTGGGACTAGAACTTTCTTGGGCTAGTCACACATCAGTAAGAATTTAGAAATGATGAGATGCATGGATGTTGATTCAACCGTAGACCATGTCCCTAGAAGTGTGTATCGTGTTTGGTCGGCACCTTCGTGTGGTTTGACGGGCACACTTCACTGTCTCAGACTGGTGAATCAACTCTCCAAATATCTTTTTATTTCTGAATTCGGCACTTTGGATTTGTATTATGAATGGGTAAATATTATGGCAAGGCTGCGATGAGGATGAACGGTTACTGCACTCATTTGGTTTTTATTCGAGATCCCATCAATCTAGATATTTCACGTTGTCATAGTAATTACTCTCCATAATGCATTTCTAGGGTGCCCACAATCAATTATTATTTTGCATTTTCTCTTTTTATTAATTCCCTTGGCCTATTTAAATAATTTCTTTGGGGCTTTTTCTTTAATATATTTTGTGTGGCACAATTAAGGGGAAACTCAGGGTGTGTCAAACCTACCCACTTCAATGGAATCTCGTCCTTGAGATTCGGAAGTGCTGGCGAATAGGTGCCGATGGCAGACTTCAGTTCATCCTCTCGCTCCCAGGTAGCTTCTTCCTCTGAATGGTGGCTCCACTGTACCTTGTAGAACGTGATCACTCGGCTTCTAGTGTTCCTTTCGCTGATGTCCAAGATTTGGATTGGCCTCTCTACATAAGTTAGGTCTTCCTGGATTTTGATCTGTTCCGGGTCGACATGTTCCGCTGGTACCCTCAAACATGTCTTCAGCTGCGACACGTGGAACACGCCGTGTATACCTGCCATTGAAGCTGGAAGGTCCAACTGATATGCAACTTCGCCTTTATGAGCTAGAACCCGGTAAGGTCCAACGAAGTGTTGCACTAATTTCCCTTTGGTTTGGAACCTATGTACCCCGCGGAGTGGTGTGACACGAAGATACACGTAGTCTCCTTCCTCAATGCTCAAATCTCTGCGGCAGTTGTCAGAATAGCTCTTTTGCCTAGACTGAGCTATCTTCAATCTTTCCTGGATAATGGCCACTTTCTCCTCGGCTTCTTTGAGTGCATCAGTCCCGAACACCTGGCGTTCGCCTGTCTGATCCCAGAAGAGGGGTGTATGGCACTTCCTGCCATATAGAGATTCGAACGGCGCCATCTACAGACTAGCTTCGTAACTATTGTTGTACGAGAACTCTGCGTAAGGCAAACTCTTATCCCAAGTCTCACCGAAATCCAAAGCACAAGCCCTTAACCTATCTTCCAATATCTGATTGACTCTTTCAATCTGTCCATCTGTTTGTGGGTGGTAGGCCATACTGAAATTCAGTCAAGATCCCAGTTTTGCTTGCAGCTTCTGCCAGAACTTGGAAGTGAACTAGCTACCACGGTCAGATACAATCCTCTTGGGTACTTCGTGTAAACACCTTATGCGAGCCATGTAGAGTTATGCCAGTCTTTTGCCTGAGTATGTCGTATGCACAGGAATGAAATGGGAGACCTTGGTGAGCCGATCAATGATCACCCAGATCGAGTCATATCCTGAAGATGTGCAGGGCAAACTGGTGATGAAATCTATCCCGATCTCTTCCCACTTCCACTCTAGGACTTTGAGCGGTTGTAGAAGTCCTACGGGCCGTTGGTGTTCTGCTTTGACTCGCTGGCACACATCACAAAGTACCACAAATTCCGTGATTTCTCTTCTCATGCTGGCCCACCAAAACATTGTCTTCAGATCTTGGTACATTTTAGTGCTTCCGGGGTGAGTGGAGTACTGCGTCTCATGAGCTTCCTAGAGTATCAAGTCCTTGAGCTCCTTGTTTTCTGAAACGCACAATCGTTCTCCCATCTAGACTATCCCTTTTTGTCTTCCGTGAAACCTTGGGATTTTCCAACTCTCATGTTCTTCTTGAGTTCTTTAATCTCTGAATCGTTCGCTTGTGCCTCGTGAACCTAATCGAAGAGTGTGGGCTAAGCCTCTAGGGCTGCCATGAACCTGGTGTCAACGATACCTAGATTCAAGCATTCGAATTCCTGCTGCACTGCCTTGCACAACACCTCTGCTTGAGCGACATTGTAGTAGCTCTTCCTGCTAAGAGCGGCAGCCAACACATTGGCTTTACCTGGGTGGTAGTGTATTCCCACATTGTAATCTTTAATCAATCCTAGCCACCTTCTTTGCTGGAGGTTCAGGTTGGGCTGGGTAAATATATACTTCAGACTCTTGTGGTCAATGTAGATGTCGCTGCGGTTACCGATAAGGTAATGCCGCCAAATCTTCAAGGCATGGACCACTACAGCCAATTCCAAGTCGTGTGTCGGGTAGTTTCCCTCATGAGGGCGCAACTGGCAAGATGCATAGTCTACGACCCTGCCTTCTTGCATCAGCACACATCTTAACCCTTGGCGGGATGCATCGCAGTACACTTGGAAGTTTTTCTTGGGGTCTGGCAAGATCAAAACCAGTGCCAACACTAACTTCTCTTTGAGTTCCTCAAAGTTGCGGTTGCACTCGGCAGTCCAAACAAACTTCACGTCTTTCTTCAACAATTGAGTCATGGGTCTCGTAATCTTCGAGAAGTTTTCGATGAACCGGCGGTAATAACCCGCAAGTCCAAGAAAACTCCGCACTTGTGTCACTGTTTTGGGCGGTTTCCAACTGGTAAATGATTCCACATTTGTTGGATCCATGGCAACTCCCAGGGCTGTGATGACGTGCCTGAGGAACTGCACTTCTCTCAGTCAGAAGTCGCACTTGCTAAACTTGGCATACAACTGGTGTTCTCTTAGCTTCTCAGGAACCAACCAGAGATGTTGTTCATGTTCTTCTGTTATTTTCGAGTAGATGAGGATGTCATCAATGAAAACCACCACAAACTTGTCCAGAAACTCCATGAACACCTTGGTCATCAGTTCATGAAGAAGGCCAGTGCATTTGTCAGTCCGAAGGACATAACGGTACACTCGTACATCCTGTACCGAGGGGTGAAAGCTGTCTTCGGAATATCCTCTTCCCGGATCCTCAGCTGGTGGTAACCTAATCATAGGTCTATCTTGGAGAAGACGGTGGCACCGTCCAATTGGTCAAACAAATCATCAATCGTTGGCAAAGGGTACTTGTTCTTGATTGTGACATCGTTTAGTGCACGATAGTCCACGCACATCCGCTTTGTTTTGTCTTTCTTTTCCACGAAGATGACTAGTGTACCCCAAGGTGATGTGCTTGGTCAGATGTAGCCTTTCTGTAACTGTTAACGCCAAAATTTGGCACGGTTCACATTGGATTTGGTTAAGGAAAGAAGATATATCAGCCGTTGGAAGCTAATCAGAAGAAGCCAGATTCAGGAAGGAATCGTGAGGACTACGACATGGCAGTCAATTACCTTATCTACTAATTAGGTAGTTTTGATAATTTTTAGGAAACCTGGTCTCGTATCTGATCGGGGTTTGTTAGTTTTTCCTTTTATAATTAGGAAACTTCTGTTTCGTGTCCTATTAGGACTGTACCAACTCGGGGTATATATACGTATGCCCGGGTAGCTTGTAAATAATCAATCGATCAATCAACTTCGGCGCATCGCCACCCTTTACCAACGGGTTCTTGCTTCTCGAGCGGGGCTGCATCGGTTAGGTCCGAACTCCTGCGAGAGGGTAAGTCTCGTTACCCCGACTACCAATCGGCTAGGACTTTCTCGGTTAGGTCCGATATTCTAGTCGGTCTATGGTAGTCGGCTTACCACGGTGTATCGGATCTGTCTACGGCTACATCGGTTCGGTCCGACCTCTTAGGCTGATCAGGTATATCACATCACGCGTGCGTAGATCTTATCAGTTTACTGGGGGCGATTTATCATCAGTTCGTGCTGCATCGGTTGGGTCCGACCTACTGAACTGCCAGCGATAAATCGTTCCTGCTAGGCTGATGGTTTTTGCGCAAGCGTCTTATCGGAATGTATAGCCGGTAAGTTATTTTCATCACAGTTGCATTAGGTCTATCAGCTCGTTGAGGTTCCTTTACTATTATCGATCTGTGCTGCATCAGTTAGGTTTGAACTACTAGATCGATAATAATAGATTTATCCTTGTCGAGCCGATCGGTGTATATGCGACGTTCTATCGGAGTGCTTAGCCGATAGGTTATCTTTTTATAAAGCCGACTGTATTATCCTTACTGTTTTGGTCATCTATATTATCATCGGTTTTCTAGCCGATGCATATGTGTTTCCTCGGCAGTCGGCTAGCTTACTATCCTGCTTATCTATTTTATCATCGGCTCCTAGCCGATGCACACGTTATACTGACAGCTTATCAATTTGCTCATAGCGCTATCGGTTTCCTAGCCGATACACAGGTGCCATCGGCCATCGGCTACGAGGAGCCTACATCAGCCCGTATCGGCCGATAGCCGATGTGCAGTTGCTGCCGATCCGGGCACGAGGATCAACAAGGACCCGGACGCGAGCACGAGACCCGGGCGCGAGTACAGGCAGAGGCCCGGGCACGAGCATAGCGGCATCGGCTGGAAGGAATCCGTATCGGCTTGCTGGCCGATTGGATCAGTAATCTAATTTCTTCATCTCCTTGTCAATTGCTGGGTCAAATTGACTGGCACGCCCGCGAACCTCAAATATTTTAGGACCTGCACTGGAGCTAAGCAGATCTCCCAGGCCTTCGCGTGTCACCAGACGCCGAACCAGATCGTCAGCAAGCTTTTCGGCACACCCGGCGGTTTTCGGCGTCAACAGTAACAGGTCGTCGACTTGCTTCTAGAGTTCTACCATCTCGTTCTGTGCCATTCTATACGGCCTTTTGTATATTGGGGCCGTTACTGGTGCCAAATCAATCCTGAACTCGATTTTCCTTTTTGGCGGCATCCCTGGTAGATCTTCCGGAAACACATCCGGGTACTCCCTTACTATCGGGATGTCCTCTACCTTCCGATCTGGTTTCTTTCTACTTTCATACTGTTGCTCAGCTGCAACCAAATTCAGGCTTGCCTCCTGCCACTGTGGCACTGGTGACTTGAAGGTAACTGCCTTTCCTTCTGGGCTGGTTACTGTAACAGTGCGGTCAGCGCAGTTGATCACTCCTTTGTGCCGGGTCAACCAATCCATCCCTAGGATGACATCTAGGTCTTTGAATTCTAGGAGGATGAGATTGGCTAGAAAGGATGATCCTTGGATTTCTAGGCTCACGTAGGGACTATAGTGAGCCGTGGTCATGCGGTTCCCTGGGATGTGAACCCGCATGGGGATCTTAAGTTCCACTACTTTTATCTCATGTATCCCCACAAATTTCTTTGATATGAATGAATGCGTTGCACCAGAATAAAAAAGTACTGTTGCAGGTATTGAGTTCACGAGAAACGTACCTAGTACCACTTTCAGTGCAGCCTATGCCTCTTGTGCGGAAACGTGATTAGCACGCCCCTTCATCACGTGCTGGTTGGTGTTGGGGTTCTGGGGAGCTGGAGGCCTAGGTCCCATGTGCTTCGGTTTCGGACACTTGTCGGCAAAGTGGCCCGGCTTATTGTAGTTGAAGTAGATGAGGGTCTTTCCCCCACTGTCTTTCTGGGGCTGGCCTTGCTGCGCTGGCGCCGTTGGTGGCTGTCACACCCTAAAAATCGTCCTAATTAAAATAATATCGGGTAAATGGAAATACAAGAATTCACTAGAAAATTTGTTTTGAGAAAGTGTTTGAATAAAATTTTGAAATTTCCAATATTAAAATCCCAAGTTTAAATTTGCAATTAAATACTTATTCCTTGGGTTTTGTCTAAATATTTTAAGTATTTATTGAAAGCCCGTTGATGTCGCCTAGAGGGAGGTGAATAGGTGTTCCTGAAAAATTCTTCAAATACAGCGGTAAAATTCTGGTAGGAACCTCTGACCAAAATGGTAGGAGGTTCCGACCGGCTCTCTCGGGCTGGCCGAGAGGGCTGGTCGGAGGTTCCGGCCAAGAATGCCGGAGGTTCCGACCCTAAAGTTCTGACTCTACCAAGACACTTCAATTATGGATAATTTTGACACAGATCAAGTATGGTGCAAGTAATGGAGTAAGAGATAAATGCTGGCAAGGTAAGATACAAAAAGAGGCAATAACGAGAAAACACAACGGAGGCACAAAGATTTTTTCCGAAGTTCGAATCACAAAGATCCTATGTCTCCGTTGAGGAGCTCCAAAGAGCTGGGTCTCAATTAACCCCTTTCCTCACCAAGCGACCACAAAGATCAACCTGTTATCCACTAGAATTTACCTCTTTTCCTTGCGGAGGCGAGATTAACCTTCATAGACTTTCCCGGGACAATCCACAACAAGAGGAAGCTCACGGGAGACGCCTAACCGTCTAGGAGGCTTCCCTCCAAGAGAAATAAGCTCCAAGCAGCCAATCCACGCCCTCCTCAAGTGCACAAGATCCTCCTAGCCTTCTCTCAACAAAATTCACTCAATTTCCCACTAGATCTTCACAAGAATCACCAAGGATGCACTAGAACTAGTTGGGTGAGCTCAAAGGACCTTAGGTGAGGCTAGGGAACAGTTGGAATGAAGTGGAGTGGTCCCCTAATGGCTAGAATCTAAGATTGGGCTTTATAGGCAGTTGCTTACGTCACTTAGCCGTTACTCACAGATTTTGGCCAGGAGGTTCTGACCCCAAGGGTAGGAACCTCCGGCAAACACTTAGTCTCTAGCCGAGTTGGATGGTCGGAGCCTCTGACCCTGTGGGTCGGAACCTCCGACCCTGACACTGAAACTAGCCCATCCCAAGTGTATGTGTTATGCCAAAGTGATGGACTCTCAGCTATTTGGATCTTAAGCACTTGAGTGGTCTTGGAACACTGCTTGCAACCCCTCTTGATAGTACGGTTTTTCCTCGACTCAAAAGAAAATTTACAAGAATTCAAAATAAACTCCGAGTCAGCTCGCCGTTTTGCGTCATGTTTTTGTGGGGGTCTCCATGCACCACACTAAGCAACCTGGGACTAATTTTCTGCACAATTCTTGATAAACTCATTAGTCCCTTAACCGCTTTGTCATTAATCCACCAAAACCCACTTAGGGGTTAGATGCACTTTCAATCTCCCCCTTTTTGGTGATTGATGACAATACGGTTAAAGCTTACAACAGAATGAATATAAAAATTTGATCTTGAATGAAAGTAGATGAATTTGGCTCCCCCTAGAAATATGCATATATTAGTGAGAGTGAAGTATATATGCATATTGAGTATTTGAGATACTTGGAAAGCCATACTCATCTATTTTCATCCGTGGGGTGCAAAGTGTGATATGATAAATAGAATATCAAATGCATATGACATGGCAAACTCACAAAACATGAGAAATAAATATCACATCACATTGCATGGCATCACAAGAATAGATTTAAATGCTGAAATTAAACTAGAGTCATAATTAAGCATTCATTACATCACAAGATAAGATCAATACATGTCCAAAGGCCGAAACGAAATCTAGAAATCCTAAAGACAGGAGGGGATCGGAACCTCCGGCCTCAGGGTCGGAGGTTCTGGCCACACTGTAGAGCAGCCAACAAGACTGTGAGAGGAGGTCCCTTCATTCTGAATTTTCTCCCCCTTTGGCATCAAGGCACCAAAAAGAGAGGAAAAATAGGGAAAGAAAGGACTCAATCGTCGTCGGAGGATATCTCAGTGTCGCCGGACGCTGTACTGCCCGCAATGCCAGTCTCATCATCAGGGGCAATAATCCCGGTATTGCGCTAGCAGCATCATCATCCCTCTCAATAATGGAGGAATGTCGTAGACAGCTGAAAAGAGGGAGCAAAGATGTAAAGCCAGGCTGGAAGAAAGGAACGTCTGGCACAAAGGTAGGCTGAGCTGGTGGAGGAGCTGCGACAGGCTCATCATCCTCATCTCCATTTTCCTCACTGCTGTCCCCATCCTCCTCATCATCCTTCCCATTGTCGTCATCATGATAGGAGTCTTCCTCTATGTCTTCACCAGAAGTGGCCTCAGACTCAGAATCTCCAAATGGTCTTGTGGAAGGACCTGCGCCATTGGCGATGTTCTGAGCAGTCTCATAGGCAGCAAAGGGATTCTCAAAAACCTCGTCTGAAGAGTCATCTGAGACTGTCTTGCCGGCATCCCTCAACATCTCCTTCTGCCGGCGCTCCATCTTCTTGATCTTCACAACATTTTTTGTACATATGTTGAAGATGGCCTTGAGTGCCTTCCTGATGGATGACTCGAAAGACTGAGAAGAAGAGCCGGACCGAGAGGTAGCTGAAGGAAACTTCACTTCAGCGAGCGTGGACGGTAAGCCTTGTGCTTCACCTCCTTCTCAAACATAAGTCTTGACACTTCCTCTATCATCTTCATGATGTAAGAAGCATAGGCACATCCTCGTTTGGGCTCCACCACAATGTTGAAGATCTCAAACCAAATGTACTTCATCACACTGACAGGTGGCTGATTTCTCCTCAGCCTGGCAAGCAAAGTGAAGTGCGAGGGGAAGACTATGGCATCGCCAGCCTTAGAGATAGAGTGCCCTGATCATGTTTAGGAGAATCTTGTAGGGAGGGAGAAGCCCTTTGGTAGTGCCCATGCAGTTTCTAGGTGCCCCATCGGCATAGAGAAACACGGTCCTCTGAATGGTAGCGTCTTCTCACTTGCATTTGGCCGGTTCAGATCCTCAGGTCCAATCCCAAGATGGCTGCGAACTGAGAGATAGTAATGTGTTACTCCACACCCTGAGTCCGCCATCTCATCTGATACTCATGTTGTGGGCTCTCCTCAAAGAATACGGTCGCATAAAACTAACCAAGCACTTCCTTACTCCAGTCATACTGAAGTCCCATGGTACCACCAATATCCTTGTCCAGGCATAGCTTGATCACATCCTTGAAGATCCGACCCTTCTAGCGCTGCATGTACTCCCAGTCTATATACTTCATCTCCATGACCGGCTTGGGTCGACTCATGAAGACTGAGTTGTACCAATCCACTTGGACGGCAGTGACAAAGCGAGGGTCTGACAATCCCTGAGGAAGGGTATCTGGATTCAGCTTCCTATCTCTACCGCCTCTTGCCACATCGTGCAGATAATCAAAATGCTGCCTGCCAATGTGGCCAAAAGGAGTAGTGCTAACAGCCCTGTGCTTGATCACTCGAATTGGGTCATCAAAAGTCCCACGGCCAGAGCTGCGAGTGCTACCACTACAAGATCCACTACGCCTTGGTGGCGGTGGAGCATCTGAATCTCGAATAACCAAGGCAGAGCTACGAGTCTGTTTTGTAGATGGAGGCTGTGTAGTGGCCCTCTTGCCTCCGCCTGCCATCCTGCTACTGCTAGCACGAGCCGGTCCCTTTCCCTTGTTAGCCCATCTAGGAGGCGACTCTTGGTCACTTTGGGTACCGGATGTGGAGACATCTTGTCTTGCCTTTTGACGCTTCTCTCGAGCCATTGACACTGAAACACAACCTTGGAATCAAAGAAGGTACTGAGGTCAAGGAAATATTGGAAGAGCCAAGGTTGCATAGGCTAGCAGAAATAGCCGGTCGGAGGGTCCGACCCAGGGGCCGGAGCCTCTAGCCAGGCCGAGAGTGCTAGTCGAAACCTCCGGCCATGAGGACCGGAACCTCTGGCCGACACATGGCTGCAACTTGATCTTCAAAACTAGCCAATGCATTTTATCCAAAACTATAGATCGATGTTCTAAGGGTGTGCAGAAAGGTTTTCCACCAAGGGAAACTAGTCCTAGGTTGATATATTGAGAGATCGGGTCAAAAATATAAAAAACCTAAGGAAGAGATCGAAACCAATACCTTGAGACGAGGGAGCGCAAAAATGTCGACGGGACGGAGTTTCCAACCACCAAAGAGGAAGGAAACATGAATGCCCAAAGATTTTTCATGGTTGGAGTGGAAAATCGCCCAAATGGGAAATAGGAGAGAGTTAGGGCTGAGAGGGGATGAAATGAGGAGAGAGAAGAACTCTCAACCACCCACAGGGGGAAAAAAAACTAGCGGTGGGCCAGAACCTCCGGGCTCAGGAGCCGGAGCTTCCGGCCGGATTTTTTTTTTAAAAGGAAGTTGGGTCGGTGCCTCCGGCCCAGAGGCCGGAACCTCCAACTAGAATTTTCTGGAAACAGTGAAACAAGGTATTTTGGCCGAAAGGAGGTGGACATGATTTACCATTGACCCATATGTGACCAGCAGCAATCAATAAGCACATAACAATGGTCACAGATGAAGATCAACAATGAAAAGAACCAAATTTTCGCAATGGAAAACTATCAAACAAGGATTTTCGCAATATTTTGAGAAAATGAGTTGGAGAATGTTGGAGCTCCGTTCTTGGTGTTAAGATCATTTTCTACACAAGAAGAGGCCTTAAAAACACAGAAGTTCACTTTGATTGACATCCTTTTGACCCATTCTTGACTATTGATTAGTCAAGCACTTAGTCATGCAATGTTTCGAGAATCTAAGATATTGAGCTCACTCCTAAGCTCGCAAAACCTCTTCTCATCTAAGGGCTTGGTGAAGATATCGGCAAGTTGGTGTTCGGTTCTCAGATGGGTAATGGCGATATGTCCTTTGGCTTCATGGTCTCTCAAGAAGTGGTGGCGTATGTCAATATGTTTGGTTCTTGAGTGTTGGACGGGATTATTGGCTATTTTGATGGCGCTCTCATTATCACAAAGGAGTGGGATTTTGGTCATTTTGTAGCCATAGTCTTGAAGAGTTTGTTTCATCCAAAGGAGTTGAGCACAACACGAGCGGGCGGCTATGTACTCCACCTTGGCAATGGATAGGGCAATGGAGTTTTGCTTCTTGGCGGCCCAAGAAACTAGAGACCGTCCAAGGAATTGACAAGTCCCCATTGTGCTCTTGCGGTCAACCTTACACCTGGCATAATCGGAATCGGAATATCCAATTAGCTCAAAATCACAACCCTTAGGGGACCAAAGACTGAAATTAGGAGTGTGCACCAAATATCTTAGAATTCTCTTTACGGCAATAAGATGACATTCTTTAGGCGCCGCTTGAAAGCGAGCGCACATGCACACACTAAGCACAATATCCAGTCTAGATGCACAAAGGTAAAGAAGAGATCCAATCATGGAGCGATATACCTTTTGATCCACCGGTTTGCCGTTGTCGTCGAGGTTGAGATGCCCATTTGTTGGCATTGGAGTCTTGATGGGCTTGGCTCCCTCCATCTCGAATTTCTTGAGAATATCCTTGAGATACTTTGATTGCGAGATGAAGGTTCCATCCTTTTGTTGCTTGACTTGAAGCCCGAGGAAGAAAGTGAGCTCCCCCATCATCGACATCATGAACCTCCTAGTCATGATCTTGCTAAACTCTTCACTAAAAGAGGGATTAGTAGAGCCAAAAATTATGTCATCGACATAAATTTGGCACACAAATAAATCATTCTTAAATTTCTTAGTGAAGAGAGTAGTATCGGCTTTGCCTATTTCAAAGCCAATTTTTAGTAAAAAGTCACGAAGACATTCATACCAAGCTCTAGGGGCTTGCTTGAGCCCGTAGAGCGCCTTGTGAAGCTTGTAGACATAATTTGGATGTTTGGGATCTTCAAACCCGGGCGGTTGCTCCACATACACCAACTTGGAGATTGGTCCATTGAGAAATGCACTCTTGACATCCATTTGATAAAGCTTGAAATCATGGTTAGTGGCATAAGCTAATAGAATTCAAATGGACTCAAGGCGAGCAACCGGCGCAAAGGTTTCACCGAAGTCGAGGCCCTTGACTTGAGTGAACCCTTGAGCCACTAACCGTGCTTTGTTGCGAGTAACGACTCCATTTTCGTCTTGCTTGTTGCGGAAGACCCACTTGGTGCCGATGACGTTTTGTTTGGGTCTCTCCACTAATGACCACACTTGATTGCGGGTGAAGTTGTTCAATTCTTCTTGCATGGCCATCACCTAATCCGGATCACCAAGTGCGTCCTCCACCCTAATTGGCTCCAAAGACGAGACAAAGGAGTAATTCTCACAAAAGTTAGCGACCCGAGAGCGAGTGGTTACCCCTCTTTGGATATCACCGAGAATGTTATCGACGGGATGAACTCTTTGCACGGTGTGGTGAATTCTTGGATGGTGCACCGAGGGGACTTGAGCTCGCACGGTGTCTCTTGGCTCACTAGTGCCCTCGGCATCGATCCCATCCACTCGTGCTAGATCGTCCTCTTGATCAACTCTTTGCTCCTCTGACTCTTCTAGCGGCCTCACCTCTCCAATTGCCTTTTTCTTGATGTCATGTCCCGTGACTCCTTCAACTAGCATCTCAAGCTCAACTTGCTCCACTTGGGAGCTTTTAGTTTCATCAAATATCACATCTCTCGTGGTTTCAACAATTCCGGAGACTTTGTTGAAAACACGATAGGCGTGAGCATTTGACTCATATCCGAGTAGAAATCCTTCATCCACTTTTGGAGCAAACTTGGATGAGTGAGGTCTCTTACTCAAAATAAAACATTTGCAACCAAAAACATGAAAGTAGGAGACAATGGGTTTGTTACCGGTGAGGAGTTCATATGCCGTCTTTTTGAGAAGTTTGTGGAGGTAGAGGCGATTTAGCGCGTGACACGCGGTGTTCACCGCCTCCGCCCAAAAGATATCCGGGGTCTTGTATTCATCTAGCATAGTCCTTGCCATCTCGACAAGAGACCGGTTCTTCCTCTCCACCACTCAATTTTGAGGTGGATCATATGGAGCGGAGAACTCGTGCTTAATCCCCTCATCATCAAGTAATTCCTCCACTTGAGTATTCTTGAACTCCCCCCCATTGTCACTGCTAATTTTCTTGATCTTGAGCTCGAACTCGTTTTGGGCTCGCTTTGCGAATTTCTTGAAAATTCCTTGGGTTTCACTCTTATCTTGCAAAAAGAACACCCAAGTGAAGCGAGAAAAATCATCAACAATTACGAGCCCATATTTGTTACCTCCGATGCTTAGGTAGGCCACGGGACCAAAGAGATCCATGTGAAGTAGATCCAATGGCCTTGAGGTAGTCATGATGTTTTTCACGGGATGTGGGTTCCCTACTTGCTTCCCATCTTGACAAGTGCTACATACACGATCTTTCTCAAAAGTGACGTTAGATAGCCCGAGGATGTGTTCCCCCTATAGAAGATTTGATAAGTTTCTCATCCCTGCATTGTCGGAGGAGAAACTCCAACCACGGGAGTCTGGAGACCCCCCTTTTGAGTTCGCCAGGGGAGTTGTTCACAGGACGGCAATGGCGCCTGGGAGATGATCGATGCTCGGGCGCCGGGGGCCCGAGCTGAGAGATGGCACGCAAGGAGGCAGGAGAAGTAGACAGGTTCGAGCCGCGCGGAGGCATCATACCCTACTCCTGTGTGTTTTGCTATGTGGGAGATGAATGTGGGTTGCTCTTACAAGGTGTTCTTGAGGGTGCTCAGGAGCTAGCCGCTCTCCAGGAAAAAGAGAGATCGAGAGCGGGAGAGAGCCAGAGAGAACGAGAGATAACGAGCCAGAACCAGCCCCCCCCGAGGGTAGAGAGAGAGAGAGAGCTAGAACCAGAGATCCAGAGTCCCCAGACCTGTAGGCATGGATCCTCCTTTTATCGATCAAGGGGAGTCCACAGTGCCCAGTACATAGAGAAAGCTAGCTACGATTTGTCTTGTCGCACGCACGCGGCCACCTGCCGCGCCGCGCCAGAGGGACGTCTAGTCGCCACCTGGCTCGGCTGCTGCATGTCTGGTTGGCACGTTGCTGGGCTGCTGTGGGCGGCTAGAGTATGGAGATGTGACAGCGTGCACCTCCGCTTCAGAGTGTGGAGAATCGAGCCCTCTCAGCCGGAAGTTCTCTGATGGCACTGGGAGGGGCCCACGGAAGGCCATCACGATGGTGCACGCATGTCCGACCGGGAGACAGGCGGGAGGCGCCCCGTCGCCTCGCCATTAATGCGGGTAGTTGGGGAGCTGATCTGCTCAAGCCAGCCTCATGCCCGGGGCGGAGAGCTCATCGAGCCCTCCGCGCACACAAGGCGAGACCCGGGGCCCGGGCACGAAGCTTCCCGGGACCGGGATGAACCCGGGCCCGGCATGGAGCCTGTGGCCCCGACCGGGCACAGAGGAGTGCCCCTTCTCGAGAGAATGCCCCAGGACCTGGGTGGATGTGGGCGCCCGTCGCGAGCGCCCGGAGAAGGCGCACCCCGGGCACGGGCAGTGCTCGGGCCCCAGGTACTTGGCGAGAAGAAGGCTGTAGCCGGCCGTCACCGGTGCAGAATGTGGCCCGGAGGAGCTGACGTGGCCGAAGATCCACACGTCCCCGCGGACTGTGGGACCCCTAGTCCCGTTTCACCGACACGCATGGGCTAGCCTTCGATGCCAAAGCCACCCCATTGAGAATTTTGCAATCAAGCAAGCCTCCGGGTTCACTTTATCTAGGTCAAAGTCCACTAGATAAAGATCTCCCTTCAACCTTCCCTTGAATGCGACGGAATTATCATCTCTTCTAAAGACGGTAACATCCTCGTCGGTAAACAAACAATTATAGCCCAATTTGCACAATTGAGACACCGATAATAGATTGTAGCTTAAGACATGACGAGAAGAACATTAGGAGAGATAGATTGTTGGAGATGGCAATTTTACCTAGTCCCATTACCTTTCCTTTACCATCATCTCCAAAGACAATATTGTCGTGATCTCCTCTATTCTCGTCAAGAGTTGCAAACATACTCCTCTCTCCGGTCATGTGGTTGGTGCATCTGCTGTCAACAACCCAACTCGATCCACTAGAGGAGTATGCCTACAAAAGAAATCAAGCTTGGGATTTAGGTACCCAAACTTGTCTAAGTTTGGGTCCTTTAACATTAGTCACAAGCGCCTTGGGCATCCACACACAAGCCCTATACTTCTCATAGTAATCACCAATGAAATGAGCAATCACTTTACCACGGTGATCCATGGTAATCTCATACGATTCATAGTACAGTTTTTCTAGTCGGAGCCTCCTACCAATCCTCTCTGTCTATTTGGGTTGCCTGGTCGGAACCTCCTACCGTTTTGTCGGAGCTTCCTACCAAACCTCTCGTCTCCTGAGAGAGCAGGCCGAACCTCCAACCTACCTGGTCGAGCCTCCGACCGGCTTTCTCGGCCTGGCCGAGAAGCTTGGTCAGAACCACCGGCCACTATGGTCGGAGCTTCCGGCCACCCGACTGACTGAGGAACTTTTTACCTCCTTGGCTTGCGACGAACATCCTTCTTTCACAAACTTTAGGCATTGCTTCCCATTGACCATTGTCCTTCTGGATGGTCTACTTTCATGAGGAGACAAGCCAAGACCATAGCCATTCTTGTTGGAGTGGGTAGTGAGGATTTTGTAGAGGGCATCCTTGGATTGGTCACAATGGTCGTCATCGCTCAAGTTGTTGAAGAGACGCTCCTCGAACGCTGACGATGACTTGATAGCAATTGTGGCAACCCCTCCTTCATCACCTTCTTCCTTGTCCTCATCCTCATCATTGGAGAACCACTCCTCTCCAATGTGAGCACGCCCGGTCTTCTTTTTGACCAACTTCGACTTGCCACCCTTGTTCTTGAGTTTAGGCATCACGATGAAATGACCTACTCCTTGCATCATAGCATGCCCGCTTGGATTGCCTCCTTCCTTTGTCATCCTCCTTCTTGTCCTTGCCGAAGCCGCCTCGACGAAGGAAATGCTTGAGCTTCCTCACCACAAGAGCGAAGTCTTCATCTTTACTCTCGGAGTCGCTTGAGTCTTGCTCCTTCTTTGCCTTCAAAGCAACTTCCTTGTTCTTGACGACTGTGGCACTCTTGGCAAGTTGCTTGACCTCCTTGGCTTCCTCTTCGAGTAGCTCATGTGATAGATCCTCGAGAGAACATCGCTTGGTGAGTCTCTTGAAGTTTCTTCATCTCTCGGATGAGCCACCAAGGTGGGGTTCCTTGGGCGATCGCGCAGAGAAGCCTCTTGCCACCACATGATCGGTCATGTCTTCACCACCAAGACCACGGATCTTGTTGACAATGACCATCATGTGATCGTACATCTCTTGTGGCGTCTCATTGTCTTCCATCACGAACCGTCCAAGTTGCCCCTCAAGCAACTCGATCTTGGACTCTCGTACGCCGGGGGATCCTTCATGCGCCAATTGAAGTGTATCCTAATCTCTTTGGCCTCCTCGAGTTGGTCCACCTTGTTGAATTCCTCGGGACTCAAGGAGTTGAGGATGACACTTGCAGCTTGAGCATTGCGGTGGTAAGAGCCTCTTGAGCCAGTGTAGGCTCCTCTCCTTCCTCTGGAGCATCCGTCACACCTGTGCACACAATCTTCCAAACACTTGGATGCAACAAGATTAGATGCAATTTCATCTTGTGCTTCCACGCGCTATAGAAGGTCCCATCAAAATGGGGAGCACGTCCGGAAGGCACGGAGATGAATTGCAGAGGAGGAGGGATAAATTTGTTGTAATCAAGATCGAAAGCAGCTCCCTTTCTTCCACCCGACTTGCTTGTCAAGCCATCTCTGTCTTCTTTAACCCCGGTAGGATCAACTACCTTCTTGGTCGACATCTTCGGATCAACTTCAAGCGGTTAAGCTTCTTAGGACTTTAGGCTCTGATACCAATTGAAAGCCCGTTGATGTCACCTAGAGGGGGGTGAATAGGCGTTCCTGAAAAATTCTTCAAATGCAGCAGTAAAATTCTGGTAGGAACCTCCGACCAAAATGGTAGGAGGTTCCGACGGGCTCTCTCGGGCTGACCAAGAGGGTTGGTCGGAGGTTCCGGCCAAGAACGCCGGAGGTTCTGACCCTGGAGTTCTGACTCTACCAAGACACTTCAATTATGGATAATTTTGACAGAGATCAAGTATGGTGCAAGTAATGGAGTAAGAGATAAATGCTGGCAAGGTAAGATACAAAAAGAGGCAATAAATGAAAAACACAACGGAGGCACAAAGATTTTTCCCGAAGTTCGGATCACAAAGATCCTACGTCTCCGTTGAGGAGCTCCAAAGAGCTGGGTCTCAATTGACCCCTTTTCTCACCAAGCGACCACGAAGATCAACATGATATCCACTAGAATTACCTTTTTTCCTTACGGAGATAATAACCTTCACAGACTTTCGGGAACAATCCACAACAAGAGGAAGCTTCGCGGGAGACGCCTAACCGTCTAGGAGGCTTCCCTCCAAGAGAAATAAGCTCCAAGCAGCCAATCCGCGTCCTCCTCAAGTGCATAAGATCCTCCTAGCCTTCGCTCAACAAAATTCACTCAATTTCCCACTAGATCTTCACAAGAATCACCATGGATGCACTAGAACTAGTTGGGAGAGCTCAAAGGAGCTTAGGAGAGGATAGGGAACAGTTGGAATGAAGTGGAGTGGTCCCCTAATGGCTAGAATCCAAGATTGGGCTTTATAGGCAGTTGCTTACGTCACTTAGCCGTTACTCACAGATTTTGGCCAAGAGGTCGACCCCAAGGGTAGGAACCTCCGCCAACACTTAGTCTCTGGCCGAATTGGCTGTCGAGCCTCCAACCTTGTGGGTCGAAACCTCCGACCCTGACACTGAAACTAGCCCATCCCAAATGTATGTGTTGTGCCAAAGTGATGGACTCTTAGCTATTTGAATCTTAAGCACTTGAGTGGTCTTGGAATACTACTTGCAACCCTCTTGATAGTACGGTTTTCCTCGACTCAAAAGACAAAAAGAATCAAAATTCAAAATAAACTCCGAGTCAGCTCGCCGTTTTGCGTCATGTTTTTGTGGGGGTCTCCATGCACCACACTAAGCAACCTGGGACTAATTTTCTGCACAATCTCGATTAAAACTCATTAGTCCTTAACCGCTTTGTCATTAATCCACCAAAACCACTTAGGGGAATTAGATGCACTTTCATTTATAATAATAAATTCTTTGTATATCATGGTGGTATTTACTTCTGGTAAATTCCCCGTGATTTAATAAACTCTCTAAAATTTTCTCGGAATTTTCGGAGCTCCAGAATTAATTTTAGTATAATAAAATTCCTTAATAATTAATTAAAAAGAATTAAACCCCTTTTTCTTTCCCTTGTTTGGGTCGTTTCTACTTCAGTCTTTTGATGTCTCTCCGTTCACCTCGAACTTTGGTTCCCTTCTTCCTTAGGGATTTGGCGTCGTTTTTAAAACCCTAAAACCTCCTCGACTTTCCGATTCTCAAAATATTCCGATATTTTGAGCGATCGAATGTTTCCTAAACTATTCCCTATTCTTGACTCCCAAAATATTCTCCAGACATCCCCAACATTCTGATATTCCCATCACCACAAAAATACCGCATTTTCCGATTCCTAATATATATAAATATATATATATCTCGGTACTTGGAATATTCCAACGTTCTGAATATACCCACAATTTCCTGTTCCAAAATATTCCCCGTTTTGGATTCCCCGAAGTATTTGCATACATTTTGGATATTTATCTATTCCTCGAATATCCCAATTTCTTGGTCAACACAAAATATCCTCTATTTTTCCCCAAATTCCTAATTCCGCAAATATTCTCGATTTTTCCTGATTCTAGAATATTCCTGATAATTCCTTCCAATATTCTAGAAATTCTCAAAATGTTCTTATACTTGGAGGGTTCCAAAAATTCCATTGATCTCCCCGATTCCAAAGAAATATTTTGATTCCAAAAGTGTTTTGACATTTTTGAGTTTCCAAAATTATATATACCAACGTCCGCTATATTCTGAAATTCCAAACGTCTCCCTAAAATTACAATACTCCTATTTATTCCTTGAAATAATTCTAATACTCAATTTCCAAAATTTTGGAAATTTCTAGAAAAAAAACCTTTCTTTTTCCTTCTCTTTCTCCTCTTTCCTTTTCTCTTTTCCCCTTTCTTCTTCTTTTTCCTCTCTTCTTCCTCCCTCTCCTATTAATCTTCTTCCTCCAGATTCCTTCTCTCTCTCTTGGCAGGAGCTCGGCCCAGCCTAGACTACCCCCTGCGCGCCTCTACCCAGCCTCCTGCGCGCCGCAGGCCCTGGCCCAGCCCGCCGCCGCCTTACCACCGGCCGCCTCGCCTGCCCCAAGCCACCAGCCTGATCGTGCCCACATCAGCAGCGCCGCCACCTACACCCTATAAATCAAAAGCCTCGCCCTGCCGTGTTTCCTATCCACAGCCCTAGATTTAATTCCAGGTAATTAGCGTTATATCCTACTTCATTAAGAGGTGCACAAATTTAAATTCTTGCATTTTCACTTCATGGAAATTTAAGTTGGCAATATTAAACCCTAATCGGCAAAATTAGACCAACTCCTAAAAGTGCATCAAATTGTACAGAAGTATATGTGGGAAATAATTTATTCAAATACTAGGTTATTTATCATGAATCAATGTAATTTTTCCAGAATTTATTTCGTTAGTTTAGACCTCTTAAAGATTCAAACACTCTTTCAGCCTGGATCCTTTTCCTTCACCTATGCATTTGTATAGTCTAAGGATTTTCCAAAGATGTTTGGTTGTACATAAAATCATGGAAAAATTCCTGTAAGCACTTTCCTACATAATTGATCCACTATAAATTTTACATGATTTTATCACTTCAATAAATGCTTCAATGAAATCCCTCAAATTAGCAAAACTAGGAAGCTAGCTGAAATAAATTGGTTTGCTTCTAAAATTCACCAAATAAAAACGAAGATTAATTAGGTAGTGAAATTCTACCAACAGGTGTGTCAACAAGAACCCTACAACCAGTAATTTTGCTCAATTTAATTCCCAAAGAAATCACATAAAATGATAAGAGCAAAGCCCTAGGGACATAAACTACACTGCTGAAAAACTGAATCAGTATGCCTACTTTGAAATTTCACCAAAGATGAACCAGACCACTTCTAACCCTGAAATTTGGTCAACAGGTTAAACACATCTTTCTCTACCTCCAATGATTTTCCCATAATTTATACTCCTCATTAACCTAGTAAAACAGTAATGCAAAGACTGCATGTTGGACAGATCACAAGACTTAGTCTCTAGAGATTTCTCCTCTCTCAAGTCACTGACCAGTGGGACCCACAAGACCTGGCCCACTTGTAAGCCATAGCACAGCATGGACAATGTGTTGCACCAAGGTTCTCACCCACACCTCTCTCTTCTTCCTAGGTTTCCCCTTCATGGACCCACAAGTCATAGGCTAAGTTTAGCCAAGAATGTGTAGAAAAGGGTTGTCTTACATGTGGGACCCACCCATGCACTGTAGCACCGAAGCAACTCAGCACTGCATGATAAACGTGTTAGCCTCCTGCTCTCTCCTGTTCTTCCTCTCCCTCACAGCACACAGAGGCATAGAGATGAGCTTAACCACTGGAAGCCTCGACTATTTCGCCTCAAACTTCGCCAGCCAAGTCTCCTTCTCATCCCCTCCACGTTCCCACCGGAGAAACCCACAGAATCCCCAAAGATCACCGCCGGCAAGTTCATTCTTCCCTCTGCCGAAGGTGTTCGTTTGAGCTCGAGCTTGCTTTGGTGAACACCATCCTTTCCCAACCATCGGAACACGATCCACCACTCCTAACCATTCCATTTTTGCACTTGGTTGCCTTAGGGTTGCTGGCCGAAGTTGCCGTGGCACCGCCGTGCTCTGTCTCTGCCTTACAGCACCGCCGCCGGCGTCGCCTCGCCATTCCGGCCGCCTCGGAGCAAGTCTGACTGAGCCCTTGCGCCAGCACCGTCGCCCTGCCTCCAGCAGCCCGCTGCCCGAAGGAATCAAGCCGTGGTGCCTTGAAGCTCGAGATCAGGATTGTCTTCCCTGTCGCCGGTCGCCTACCGCCATACTCGATTCCGAGCCTTCCGTTGAGCCCCAACCAAATTCCTCTTGCAAGAATCATCCTTAGGGAGTTCCCAACCTCGTGCGCACCTCCTCTTTACAGATCAGGCACCGGATCAAGCCACCGTCGACGTCGCACTATTTTCTGCCGCCGCCAAACCAATCTGTGCACCGCTGCCACTGACAAGACCTCGCCGGCCTCGTCAAACCTCACGGTGAGAACCCAGACGCCTGGTAGACGCACATATATGCATTGGTATGGCTAGGAACCGGCATTGCCATCCTGAAGTACTCCGCCACCTTCGCCATCGATTCCGGCCACCGTCGGCGATGAGAAGACCACCGATGTGTTCGCTGTGAACTCCTCTTCCTTTTCTCTTTTCGCCCCGACTGCAGCCGACGCCGTCATCGCCTCCGCCGCCTCCGATCTGCCTGCGCCTGCCCTGTTCTGTGCCGCTGTCATGCGGGTCCGAGCTAGAGGAAAGAGAAAAGAAGAAAGAAATAGGAAAATAATTAAAGGATTTAAATTACAACAGAGAAATAGTTAAACTTTGTAAATCCATAACTTTCTCATTTTAGCTCCTTTTTGAGTGAAACCAATTTTGTTAGTTCTATAAATTTGTGAACATTAATACTGTCAAATAAAATATGACACTTATGTACAGAAAAATATCCAGAAAATAATATAAAGCAAAAGTAACTTATTTTGTGCCTAGGAACTTGGAATATTTCTATAAAATCCATTACAACTCCTTTTGAGGTGAACCAAATTTCTATGGATTCATAAAAAATGTTCTCTTTAATTTTATGAAATAAAAAGTGAGAACTTCTGTGTAGTTTTCTTCTCTAAAAATGGAAATATCTTTTATATACATCTTTATAACCTAGAAGTTTATAAATTTCTAGAAAATTCATCCTAACTGCTAAAAATATGAAACCACTTTTGTTTAACTCAGAAAGTTGTAACCTTTACTGTGGATAATTTGTATTTGACAAAACTACCTCCCAAAATAGGCCTAAGTAATTTCTAACCTTTCCTTTTTACAAAACTCGAGAAATTCATAACTAAATCATTTTAAATCAAATCTCAGCAAACCAAATTTTTTTGAAACCAGTAGATTATGCTCTGTTATATAAAAATACTTGCCTTCTTGAAATCTTAATAGAAAATATCAGTCAAATATAATAACTCAAGGTTACAATATAAATAATTACAAAACTGCCATTTTCAGCCCTTCTACCTTGTTATTTTTGTATCTCCCAATCCGGAGATTGCAAATGACTTGGTTCTTTCTCCTAAACTCTGTTAGGTCATGCCCTACCTACTGTATTTATCTTAAGAATTAATTGATCATTTTTGCATTTGCATATATTAATTCCTATTGCATATTCACTTTTATCGGTAAATTCAGACAATTCGGAGTACGTGGAGCAAGGACCAAAATTGAGTGTGACTTATCACTGCAGCAAGGCAAGCATTCTAAGCATATTAACCTATATTTTCCATAAAATTGATTTGTTTGCGAAGGAAATATCTATATGCATGTTTCGGTCTTGTTAAATGGAAAAACGGGTAGAGTTTATAATTACCCAATGTATGCATTTCCATTCCTTGGTTATTGACTCCATGTTGTTTCCTTGTCACCACTGTAAGGACTTTGGAGACTTTTACTTTTATCGAATGCTAGCCATGCTTAATTCTAGACTTAGAAAAATCCGATAATGGAGCTATCGGTTCAAAACTATTTAATGCGAATGGATGGGTTAAATCTGAAAAGAATAACTTCTGATTTATAATTAAGAATATGTTTGACTTGGATGGATGATAGCGATGAAGATGGTGTTTCCCCGATGCACGTATTCTCGTCTGGGTCGTTAAGGACCGAACATGTTGACGTCTATTCAAGCACCTACGTACTTCCACATGCCGGGGAATGGGACAGCTTAACTCAGTAGCACGGAGGGCTGTGGCCATCTACGCCCATTCCGTCAGTCGTGAGGAGGGATTTCCTTTGAGGACCTCGAGCGCGCCTGGTTAGGACGGAGGTGCTCCCTCGACGGTGAGCCACCTTAGTCATCACACACGCACGACTAAGTCGCGGGGGCCCAGACGTGTTAGGTGGTTGGGGCTAAGCGTGCAAAAGGTTGTGTTGTGACCTCTAGTCCGCACTCAATGTGTAGAGTGTGGGTACCGGCAGGGTACGAATCAACTAGAGTGTAGCCTTTGGCTTCTATCACATCGTGCTGGGTCAAGATGTACACCTCTGATCAGAGTAAGAACTATCGAAATAGCCGTGTCCACGGTCACAGGACGAACCCGCTACTTGATGTGTTAGTCAGTCTATGTTAGCATCCAACTTGGATATGTGGTTACGGAATATATGGTATACCATGACTTAGGATAGTCATGGATGAATGGGTTTATATAAAAGGCTTTTGATGTTAAATATGACTTGGCTTTAGTCATGAAAAGTGGTATGCGTGTAGCATATATAATTGGGCAATGGTGGCCCATGGAGGATGATTAGAGCATGGTTTGTGCTCATGTTTACTTACATTTCAGAACTATAAGCTTGCTGTCCTAGAATTTCAGATTGCTATATTTTGCAAATGCTTATGTTTTAAATGTAGTACTTGCTCAATAAAATCAGCCTTTATGCAAAATCAGATCGACTATATAGCCATACTCCTTGATGTACGAGACTAGCATTACTCCTTTTGAACTATTTTTATTGTATAAGTCTAGCTGAGTACTTGTGTACTCACGCTACATCTTTCAGGTGAGGACACAAGACGACATTGCATGTGGTTCTACTATTATCCCGCCGAGGGTGGCGGAATAATGGTGTAGTTGAAGTTATGCTCTATCCCCAGTCGGTTGCCTTGTGGATGGGTATGGCGCCACTGGTTTTACCCTTGATGTTTATATTTTTCCGCTGCTATCTTTTGTGTCACTTTGTGATGAATTAGGGTGTGAACCCTCTATGTAATATATATAACTCTGCTGCTCGTTTATCCATATTTAGAGTACTTGTGATGTTTATCAATTGCTTGTGATGAAAGTGTGAAGTTAGTCACTTTCCTGGGGACTAGCTGAACATAAGTATGAATTTAGAAATGATGAGATGCATGGACATTGATTCAACCGTAGACCATGTCCCCAGAAGTGTGTATCGTGTTTGGTCACCACCTTCGTGTGGTTTGACGGGCACATTTCGCCGTTTGGGACTGGTGAATCAACTCTCCAAATATCTCTTTATTTCTGAATTCAGCGCGTTGGATTTGTATTGTGAGTGGGTAAAGATTATGGCAAGGCTGCGATGAGGATGGATGGTTACCGCATTTATTCGGTTTTTATTCGAGACCCCATCCATCTAGATATTTCACGTTGTCATAATAATTACTCTCCATAATGCACTTCCGGGGTGCCCACATTTCCCCTATGCCCTAGTCACCCTGCTGCTACCCAGCGCCGCGCCGCCACCCCTGCTCCGCTCCTAGCGCCGTCGCCTTGCTCGCGTGTGCCCTCCTCGCGCTACCTCACCCTGCGCACCGCTGCTGCCAGGCAGTCGCCGCCGTCGACGCCCCTATGACCGAAGCCCGTCGCAGGTGAGCATCTCGGCCTTGCTGATTTTCTCTGAATAATTCTCTTCTCTGCTCTGTGCCGCCGATGTTATCTCCTCGTCGCCTCGGTGTGCCGCGGGCGCTGCCGAACGTCATCCCGGCACCGCCGTCCTCGGCGCGCCACCGTCCTCTGCCGCTCAGTGCTGTCGTCTGCCGAACGCCGTCACCGAGCCCCTCTGCGTGCTCCCATGGCAGGAGCTCAGACGCGTGTCACCGTCGTGCGGGCCCCAGCCGGCAGTCCTCGGACACAGACGTGTGGACCTGGCATCGCCTCTCTTCTCTTTATGGCAAGTGGGCCCGTGAACTATGATCCGATTCGATCTCATCCTTTGAATCCTCACGACCCGATCATAGCCATCCAAGACACATAAAATCTCAGTTTAATCTCGACTGTAGGATTCCCCATGATTGATCCCATCCGTAGGATCCTCTTCATTCTGTCACACCACCACAACAACCCTAGTGGCACGTGTCACCATGTCATTCCTCAGCTTCCACCTCAGCATTTTATCCACATGTGCATCCACCTCATCAGTTCATCAGCCACCACATCCCTCTGGTCCATAGACCCAATCCACCAGTGCCCTATTAGCCCTAGCCCAATCTACCACTCCAGCTACTCCTTGGATCTGTGAATCTAGTCTATGAGCCATGTCTATGACAGTGGGCCGCACTTTCTTTTCCAGTGCCAAAGCTAATCTTTTTAGTTTAATTCTGAGGGAATATTCCAGAGAATATTCTTTTTTCAATTCTTTTTGGATTTTCCCTAAAATTAAACTTCCGGAGGCCGTATCTTTTCCGTTCGAACTCCGATTCGACCTATTCTTCTTCCTAAATTTATCTAAAATTATGATATACCTGTTTATGTCTGTTATGTACTGTTTATTTGGAGTTTCTTTGGGTTTTTTCTCATTTTGCATGTAGTCATGTATAATTGCCATTTCAGAGGATCACGAAGGTTTCGGAAGAGTTCGGAAGATTTGCGGAAAAAGTTCTCTATTGCAAGGCAAGTCACACGACAATCCCCTTGAGCATGTTGATCCCATTTGTGAAGTCTATTTTGTTTTAACGTTATTGCATGCAATGTTTTGGAATGACATTATTACGGGTATATAGTTATTATCCAATAATCCTTGATTATAATGGCCTCGTTGATATTGATTCCTTTACGTTGATATCTTGGGTGATTAATATTGACTAGCTAGATGACTATTTAATGATCAAGCTAGATTATTTTAAGGTTTGCATAGACAATGCTTAGAAAGATTAGTGTCATTTTATGTGGGGAAACAATTCAATCATCAATGACCTTTAATGTTAAATGGCTATATTTTCCCGACAGTGAGTCGTGTTTGGTTAATTAATGTGTGGTTGGCACGATGGTGACACGCGTCTGAGCTCCTGCCATGGCAGCACACTGAGGGGCTCGGCGACGGCGTTCGGCAGACGACGGCACTGAGCAGCGGAGGACAGTGGCGCACCGAGGACGGCGGCACCGGGATTAGTTCGGCAGCGCCCGCGGCACACCGAGGTGACGAGGAGACAACGTCGGTGGCACAGAGCAGAGAATAGAGTTAGATAGAGAAAATCAGCGAGGTTGAGATGCTCAACGGCGACGGGCTTCGGTCACAGGGCTGTCGACGATGGCGACTGCCCGGCGGCAGTGGCGCACTGGGCAAGACAGTGCGAGGCGGACGCACGGGAGCAGGGCGACGGTGCTGGGAGCGGAGCAAGGGGCGGCGGCTAGGGCAACAGGAGGTGGCGGCATGGCTTCAAGAGCAGGGGCACGGCGCTGGGCAGCAGCAGGGCAACTAGGGCATAGGGAAACGCAGCAGGGCAACGGCTTCTTGATTTATAGGGCATAGGCAGTGGTGCTGCTGATGCGGGCCCGAGCAAGCGGTGGCTTGGCGGCAACGTGAGGCGGCCGAGCGGCCCGAGGCGGCGGCGAGCTAGGCCAGGCGCTACGGCGCACATGAGGCCAGGGTGAGGCGCGCAGGAGGTAGGCTAGGCTGGGCCAAGCTCCTGCCGAGAGAGAGAAGGAATCTGGAGGAAGAAGATGAACAGGAGAGGGAGGAAGAAAAGAGGAAAAAGAAGAAGGAAGGGGAAAAAGAGAAAAAGGAAAAAAGGAGAAAGAGAAGGAAAAGGAGAAGGGTTTTTCTAGAAATTTTCAAAATTTTGGAAATTGAGTTTTAGAATTAATTCAACGAATAAATAGGTGTATTGTAATTTTAGGGAGACGTTCGGAATTTTGGAATATCACGGACATTGGTATATATACATTTGGAAACTCGAAAATGTCGAAACACTTTTGGAATCGAAATATTTGATTGGAATCGGGGAGATCAACAGAATTTTTTGAACCCTCCAAGTATAAGAATATTTTTGGAATTTCTAGAATATTGGAAGGAATTATCAGGAATATTCTAGAATTAGAAAAAATTGGGAATATTTACGGAGTTAGGAATTTGGGGAAAAATGGAGGATATTTTGCGTTGACCGATAAATTGGGATATTCGAGGAATAGATAAATATCCAAAATGTATACGAATACTTCGGGGAATCCGAAACAGGGAATATTTTTGAACTAGAAATTGTGGGTATATTTGGAACGTTGGAATGTTCCGAGTATCGGGAGATATATATTTATATATATATATATATATTGGGAATCGGTAAATAGGGCATTTTTGTGGTGACAGGAATATCGGAATGTTGGGGATCTCTAGGGAATATTTTGGGAGTCGAGAACAGGAAATAGTTTAGGAAACATTCAATCGCTCGAAATATCGGAATATTTTGAGAATCGGAAAGTCGAGGAGGTTTTAGGGTTTCAAGAACGACACCAAATCCCTAAGGAAGAAGGGAACCAAAGTTTGAGGTAAACGAAGGGACATCAAAAGACTGAAGCAGAAACGACCTGAACAGGGGAAAAGAAAAGGGGTTTAATTCCTTTTTAATTAATTTTTGAGGTGATCTTTATTATACTAAAATTAATTCTGGAGCTTCAAAAATTCTGAGAAAATTTCAGAGAGTTTATTAAATCACGGGAAATTTACCAGAAGTAAATGCCACCACAAAACACAAAGAATTTATTGTTATAAATACTTAAATGCTTAAAATATTCCAACAAAACCCAGGGAATACAAAAGCATTCAAGTATTTAATTAAAAATTTAAACTTGGGATTTTTAATATTGGAAATTTTAAAATTTTATTCAAACACTTTCTCAAAAAAAATTTCTAGTGAATTCTTGTATTTCCATTTACCCAATATTATTTTAATTAGGGCGATTTTCAGGGTATGACAGTGGGCACGGAGTGGGGTGACGGTTGTGCTGCCCGCTATTGTTGCTGTTGGTCCGAAAGTGCCCGGGGTGGAATGGGCACTACTGGGGGACAATCATGGTGGAAGGCCCACCCTAATGCCCCAGCATCACCCTCGGCCTCTGATGCTGTCCCTGATGAGCTCGAAATTGGGCCGCCCTCCGCTTGCGGTCCATCTTGTTGCGCTGATTTTCTTGGCGGATCGCCTTATCCACCAACTTCTCGAAGTCAGGGTAGTCACTGGAGAGAAGCTGGTTGGTTAGCTCGTCATCAAGTCCCTCCAGGAACTTCTCCTGTCTCTCCGCATCAGTGCGGACATCCTTTGGCGTGTAGCATGCCAAGCGGTTGAAGTCATGGAGGTACTCCGTGACTATCTTGCTTCCGTGCACCAAGTCTTGGAATTCCCTCTTTTTTGTGCTAAAATGCCGGCTGGAATCTGGGACTTCCGGAAGTTGTGGCAAAATTCAGCCCAAGTGACCTCAATTGTGGCGGTGTGGATCACGAGGAAGTTGTCCCACCAAGCTGAGGCGGGACTGCATGGCAAAGGTGACCTTTTCCTGGTCAGTGCATTGGAGGAGGTTGAGCTTCTTCTCAATTGCCAACAGCCAGTCATTGGCGTCCATGGGGTTGGTGGTGCTGAAGAACTTAGGCGGCTTAGACTAGGGAGCGAAGGCTAGGATGTGAGGTTACTGGTGCTACTACTGCAATTGTTTTGCTACATCTGCTACATCATGATTGCCATCATCTGGTTCTAGTTGGCCAGAACTTGGGCGAGTGTCGGGTTCTCGGGTAATGGAGGTGGCATATGGTGGGGAGCCCGTTGTTCTGTGGCGCTCCATCCTGTTGATTTGCAGCACTGGTGTCACTGGCAGCGTGGTTACCAGTCTTTGTGTTCACCATCTAAAGGGAGATGGAGGCGGAAAGGAAGGAGAAAAACAGGTGGCTCAGAAACAAGAGTGGTAATTAAGTGATTGAATTAGATTAACTAAGGTGCATAGTTGGGAAACATAACAAAAGCAATTCAACTCCTAACTGAGGAGGCCATACCACAACAGACAGTATGAACCCTCGACTAACCCCAAAGCAAACATCCTGACATTACAACTAACATGAAAATAACTAAGGAAAATGGTAAAACTAAGGATGACGCATCTAGTGCTCTGAGCAGCTCTTGCGGTCATCCAAGTCGTACTCTGGCTCCTGTTTATCGCCCACCTCATCGTCGGTGCGGCTCTTGGACCCATTCACATAGTCCTCACCGCCGTGAGTCGACGAACTGGCCTCACTGCGAGTGCAGGATCCACTGAAGGAATTGCTATCGTTAGGGGAGGTGAAGCCCCCGTGAATGCTAGTGCCGCCCTAAGGGCAACTATCACTCAACGACGCACTGATCAGGCCGCCGGTTGGTGCTGGTGCGGGTTCTAGCACAAGGACTAGAGCTGGAGCTAGAGTAGGGGCTGGTGCGGGAGATGGCGCTTGTGTAGGAGCTAGCGGTGCGTGTGGCCCGTTCCTGGGGCTAACTGAATACGCACCAGAGGAAGGGTCCTCTTCCTCTGGGTCAGACAGATCCTGTCCCCACCAGGTGGCTGCTATCCCTTTAGCTCCGCGACCTCCTTCCTCGGGCGGTCAATCTTGTTCTGGAGACCGATGATGGTCATCCTGTTGGCATCCTCGCTGTCGTGGGCTGCACGCACCCAGTTGGCGTGCATATAGTCCATGGCCCACAAAGCTCGCCTCATGTGGACGATGGTGGTGTCGTTCTCTGTGTTAGCCAGCTGGAAGGTGCTGTAGACCTGGTAGTGTGCCCGGTTGAGGACATAGCCATAGGCCGTGGTGCGAAGGGTAGAGTGGTGCCTCCAATGTAGCTCTCCAAGCAGGCGGAAAGCTACTGTTGACGCCGAAAATCACCGGCAGCGTCGGGAACGAGCCGATGATATGGTTCGGCACCTTAAGACACGCGAAGGCCTAGGAGATTTGCTTAACTCCAGTGTAGGTCCTAAATCTTGAGGTTCGTAGGCCTGCCAGTCAATTTGACCCTGCAATTGACAAGGAGATAGAAAATATTAGATCGTTGAGCCAATCGGTTGGAAGCCGAATTGGACTCGCTTCATCGGCCGATGGCCGATATAGACGAGCACTTACACATCGACTATAAGCTGATGAAGGCATAGATAAGGAAAAATAAATAAATTAATTAACTACCCTCTAGCCGATTGCAATAGAGGAGCAGGTAAATAAAATAACAAATAAACAGTACAATTGGCTTTAGATGAGACGAAACCTAGTAACTACCAATGGCCATACTGTTAATGTCAACCTTGACAGATCGGACCAAACTGAGACAGTATAAGATTAACATTAACAACACTAGACCGATAGAAACTAGATCAATCGTGCTTACCATGACAGATCGACTGGGTATAAAGATAATTTATCGGCTAAACACTCCGATAAGACATCGCATAAACATCTATCGGCTCAGTAAGGATAGAATTATTATCACCAGTCTAATAGATCGGACCTAACCGTTGCAGCACAGACTGATAATGATAACAGAACCTCGATGGGCCGATAGATCTAATGCAATCATGATGTAAAATATGATAACTTATCGGCTATACATCCCGATAAAATGCTTGCATAAAACCGATCAACCTAGCAGGAATAATTTATCATGCAGTTTAGTAGGTCGGACCTAACCGATGCAGCACAAACTTATGATAAATTAAACCCAGTAAGCCGATAAATCTATGCACGTGTGATGTGATATATCTTCTTGGCCTATGAGATCAAACCTAACTGATGCAGCCGTAGACAGAACAGATATATCACGGTAAGCCGACTACTATAGGCCGACTAGAATATTGGACCTAACCGAGGAAGTCCTAACCGATACGGTAGTCGGGGTAACGAGACTTACCCTCTCACAGGAGGTTGAACTTAACCGATGTAGCCCGGCTCGAGAAGCAAGAACCCCTGATCGGACACGAGATCAGGTTTCCTAAAAAAAATATTATCTCTGCCTAATTACAGATAAAATATTTAACTGCCTTCCCGTGGTCTTCACGATCCTTTCCCAAACTCGGTTACTTCTGGACTAAACCCCGTTAATTGACTGTAATATTTCCTTAACCGAATTTAATAAAGAACCGCACCAAATTTTGGTGTTAACAGCTGCCTCTTGACAGGTGTGGTCGTAGGTGCGCCCACCGATCTCAACCTCCATGGCTGGCAGGAGGTACTGTTCGCCTAGCAGCTCCAAGTGGACATGGTGTGGGAGCTCACCCTCCATGGGCTCCACTGCGGTGTACTCTGGAGCATGGCTGTATCCCAGAGTGAAACTCATCATGTGGAGTTCTTCCACGAAACCTCCCATGTTTGCTCCACGTTGGTCAGGAAGGCTATCCATCTATAGAAGGCAAGGAGGGAGAATCAATTTATGCTAAAATCCAAATAAAGCAAACGGTAAATAATTTAGAAATAATCAAGAATTTTATGGATGAAATAATTTTACGTAGAATAATACAACAGAATAGAATAATACTAAATTAATTTTAAATAATAATTGCAAAGCGATTGAAAATATTTTATTTATGCCTTAAATCATACATCACCCCTGATGAACCAATGTTTTCGCAAAAATTTGGACACCCATGCCATGACCCTTGAATAAAATTTCCATGCTAGACTTGACCTGACTCGAAAATTTCAGTCAATAAAGGCCAAGTTTTATCCTAGTCTGAGAATAAGTTCCCAATCATCCCGAAATAACTCAAAGTGCAAGAAGCATGTGCAAATAAGAATTTCAGAGGGCTCTTAGGGTTTCCATTTGGCTGGTCCTACGGTCAAACCTGGTCTGATACCAACTTGTAATGCCTAGAAATTCACAGCCAGAATTCTGAACATTTCTGTGTATTAAATCCCTGTCCAAGAAAGCCAGGGTACACAATACCAAGTTGCCATATAGAGTACGTCTTACAAATAGAATAAAAGTGCCTTACATAAATGCAGCGGTTAAAGATAAAGAAAGCCTATAAAACAGCTAGCCACGCGGAGGCTTCCAATCCACAGGCATCTTCACGGCGGATCCAGCCTAGTCCTCCTGTTGATCCTCGTCGGATAGGTACTCGACCACTGAGAGGGGGAAAAGGGAGCAAGACTGAGTACCACCCACAGTACTCAACAAGTCACACTCGCAACAATGCACAATGCATGGGAGACAAAGATAGGCTTAGGGTTCATTTGCATAAAAATGGTTGCAAACAATAGTAGTTCACAAACAGTAAAAAGATTGATTAATTAAACAGTATTAATCCTCCACCGATCAACGTTACAACACATTGACCAAGCCCAACCATCCATCCTATCTCTACAGCAAATTTTAATTGCATTATCAAGGTGAGACTAATCACGGTGAGTCTTGACCAAATGCCCATAACCACGGGCACGGCTATTCGAATAGATTTTAACTCTGGCCAGAGGTGTACACCTGTACCCACAAGACACAGCCCCACACACGTTCCTATGTGTCGGTGTGTCACCACGACACCCCCACGAGAGACTGTGACAAGACCGTTCACGCAGCTCCTCCCTAACCATCGACACCATGCTGAGGTTGCACCTGCCGATAGGGCACACTGTATCGGACAGGCTACCCCCCTTGCGCCACAATGGATCCAGAAGCCGATCAACCCGACCTCGAGCTGACCCAACTCCATCACGCCCATTCTCCCCCATGGTGCCTAGGAGAGGGAGAGGATACGCTACAAGCCTAGCCGTTCCCACGCTGGCTTGTGGTATGTACAAGTAATTGCCCAAGGGGTTCCCACAAACCGGTCCTTAGTTGCCATGAGTGCGGCCAGCAAAACCATGCACCCACAGCCCACCATTTAGGTCAAATTTTAGTGATTTAAAATTACCATGACCAAAGTTCCATTTCCCGACATAAAGTAAAACAATGAATATAATAATGAGTATTTATTCCCAAGGTGAACTAATTGACTCTAAGCATGGCTAAGCATCCTATCATCATTATATCATCAAATTGTTACCCAAGCTACAAAGGCATAAATGGGTGATCAAGTCATGGCCATCATATAGCATCTATATAGGTCACACCTCCCACATGAAATAATGAAAGCATGCACATTTATTGATTTAAAACGATTATTTTGCAATAAATAGGGGCGATATGATCGATGGAACGATGTAACTTGCCTTGCTCCAGCTCTGCAAACTCTGCAACAACTTCGTAATACATGGGAGAGTCAACAGTGTTAGATTCTATAGCAATCAAAGCACAAACAATTAAAAACAGTACATGTGGCCACTAAATCAAGAGCTAAAAGTATTTTTAATGGATTCTTGGCATTTTTCTAGATTTAATGAAATTTGAATTGAATTAATCAGAGCTCGTATGAATTACTTATGAATTTTTAAAGCTTCACTATGTTTTTACTATACAAAATTAATTCCTTAATGATTTATTGTGCAATTAATCGTATTATGGCGTCAGCGGACCGCGGGGCCGGTGCCGACAGGTAGGGCCCATGGGTCAGTGACACCGAGAGGGCGGCGCATAGTGGATCACATCCACCACGGCCCAGCACGACTGCCACACGTGGCTGCCAATGCGGCAACCACATTGGACCAAGAGGCCGACGCGGCGCCGACATGGCGAAGGAGCAGGCGGCCACGAGGCACCACGCGGACGGTCCAGATCTACCCCAAGGTAGATCAGATGGCGCGGGACAAAAGATGGCAAACGGCCTGATGGCTGCCGCCGGCGACCATCTGACCCCTAGAGTGCCGCGGAAGAAGAGGAAGCAAATGAGGGCCTCACCTAGAGCTGGTGACAGCGGGGAGACGGTGAATGGCGGTGAACTAAAATGGGGAACAGCGCAACGGTTCGGGAGCATGGCGGCGAGGGCGTTTTGACGGTGATCAACGGCGGCGGAAGGGCGGACGTCGACGAGGGGATCCTGGTGTAGGTGTAGGAGGAAGTTAGGGCCAAAATGGCCAAGTAAATTGGCGGAATTTGGTGGCCAAAGGCCGGTGGCAGCACTCACCAAAAGGGATGACGAGGAGATCGGGCTTCCAGCGGCAATAAGGCTCACGGCGGTAGCAGACGAGGTTCCCCGGCGTGCGGCGAAGCTGGTGGTGGCGAGAAACATGAGCGGCGGCCGCTACAGCGGTGGGAAGGCTCGGCGAGAGGTGGTGGATTGTGGTGGCAGCTCTGGTTCACATCACACCAGGGGTTTGAGAGCACGGGAGACTTGGGGAGTTGCGAGAAAAGGAGCGGAGAGGCACTGTGAGGGCTTAAATAGGCACAGGAGGGGGAGATCGTGGCCATGGTGGCCGAATTTCATGAAATTGAGGGCAGCGGCTACAGCGGCATGAGAGAGACACGTCCTGTCAGTGGTGGTAGCGCGGTGGGGGAGCTGCTCAAGGCATAGAGCGGCATATCGGGAGGGTATTTCAACGTACTTGGGTACGAACAGATACAACAGGATCGCCGGTGGAATCCCTATTGGTATAGCACCTAGTCACACTCGGTGTAAACGCTGGAGTAGACTCAGGGGCCAACAGAGTAGCTGTCCTAGTGCCATCACCTATTGAGACGCTGGGGCAGGTGCAATGGTCGGAGCGGTTGCTGGTGCAGAAACTGGCGAGGCGGCCCGAGTAGTGACTCGTGAAAAGGCTGAAGCTGCTGGAGCACCGGGTGTAGGAGCTGGTGAGGCAGTTGGTAGTGTGGCTGGGGCAGCAGCTGGTGCAGGAGTCGATGGAGCTGGTGGTGGAAAGGCCGGTCAAGCGGTTAGAGCAGCAGCTGGTGCAGCAGTCCGCGCAGCAAGTCGTGTGAAGGGTGAAACTGGTGAGGAAGTCCATGCTGAAGTGTAACATCCTGAAATTTTTGAAATAAAAAACCGGAAACTAATGTTCAAAACTGACAAAAACCTTTCGAATATTGCATCATGCTGGATCTTTTGGGGTTTATTTTTAATTTGTGCCATTACCAATATTTAAATACCAATTTAAATTGCTCAAATGACCACACAAGAATATTATTCCTAAACTTATATACTAGGTTATTTTATTTTCAAATTTGAATTGCCATTCAATCCTCCAAGAAAAAAATCCTTCCTTCACCACTCCTATTCAGCCCACAAGAAATAGGCTGGCCCAGCCCTCTCCCCTAGCCTCCCCCTCTGCCTTGGCCCATCAGTTGAGTCGGCCTAGCCCTGGCCGCCTTATTCCCTTGTCTCTCTCCCTCAGCCTGCCTCCCAACCCCGTTGCCCTAGCGAAACTAGGTCGGGCTGGCCAAACATGACAGAAGATGCCGACCCATGATAGCTCTCACAAACATCCACCCCCAGCCCCTTCGCATGCGCATTTGCTGCATGTCACACCCTGAAAATCAGCCTAATTAATAATCAGTTTGGGTAAATGGAAATACAAGAATACACTGGAAAATTTGTTTGAGAAAGTGTTTGAATAAAAATTTTGAAATTTCCAATATTAAAAATCCCAAGTTGAAAATTTTAAATAAATACTTGGATGCTTTTATATTCTTGGGGTTTTGTTAGAAGATTTTAAGTGTTTAAGTATTTACAATAATAAATTCTTCACCTTTCGTGGTGGCATTTACTTCTAGTAAATTCCCCATGATTTAATAAACCCTCTGAAATTTTCTCGGAGTTTTCAGAGCTCCAGAATTAATTTTAAAGGGACAAAGATCATTTTAGTAATTAAATAAATAAAAATAATAAATTTCTTTTCTTTTCCCTGGTTCAGGTCATTCCTGCTCCAACCCTTTGATATATCTCTGGCAACACGAGCTCTGGTTTCCCTCCTCTTCTTATGATTTGCGTCATTCCCAGACCCTTGAATCCCTAGGAAGGTCCTTTTCTGAAATACCTCGAAATCTAGAATCCAAATCCTCGGATATATCCGACTCCTTAATGAAGTATCCCTTTTCGTTTTATTTAAATCCCCTTGTTTCCACCTAGCCCAACACCCGACAAAATATTTGGATTCTCCAAATATTATTAAATTCTGAGTTTTCACCCTATTTCAGTCCCTATAAAATATTCTCGTCAATTCCTTGATCCCCTGAATATTTACACTCTTCCGGATACCTCTGTAATCGATCTGTAAAATATCCGTCATTTTTCGAATTCCACAAAATATTCCCCTTCTCAGATTCCCCCAAGATATTCATGTGTTTTGCATATTTAATTTGCCCCAAATATTGTTCGACTCTCAAATATATATATATATACCCCGATCTTCAGAATATTCCGTAATTCCCAATATTTCCACAACTTCTGGGTTCCAAAAATATTCCAATATCCTCTATGCAACCATTTTGAATATTTCAAAACTCCCTATAAATCTACATTCTCCCCGAATTACCAATTTTTCCAAAATAAGGGAAATTCTCAAAAAAAACATCTCCCTTTTTCTCCTCCGACTTTTCATTTTCTCTCTTTTTCTTCTATTTCCTCTCCTCCTTTTCTTTTTCTCCCGGTCTCCTCCTTCATTCTTCTTCTTCGGGCCCTCCTTCTCCTGTTCTTCTTCCTCGGCCGAGCCTTTCGGCCCAGGTCGCCGCGCCCCTCCCCCTCCCCGTGCCGGGCTGCCCTGCCCTCGGCCCCACGGCCCACCGGCCTGCGCCGCCGCAGCCACCCCGCTCCGGCCCGGCCCGCCGCCACCGCTCCCTGACCCGCATCGCGCCGCCACGTAGTGCCGCCGAATCCGCGAGCTGCTGCCACCCGTCGCCGCCCCGGACTCCCTCTCCTATAAAGCTACCGCCGGCACCAACCTCGGAAGCCCTAGCCGCCGCTGCTCCTGTGCCCTACTGCCGCCACCGTGCCCATCCAGCGCCGCCGCTGCGCCTTGCCCTGCACGCCGCCACCGCTCCCTTTTGCCCGTACGCCACCGTCGCCTGGAGTCGTAGCCGCCGCCACCCGAGCCGCCCCTGTTTACCATCTGCCGCCACCGCTATCCCCTCTGACGCCGCCGTCCAGTCGCCGGCCGTCGCTGGGAGGCCCCAAGCCGCCGTTGGCGTCGTCGACTTCGCTAGCCGCCAGTGAGCCAGAAAGCCTGCTTGCTCGCCGTCTCCATCTCCATCTCCCTTTGTTTGTCGTCTTCAGCGTTCTCTGGCCCGCCGGTTTCCCCTCGGCATCGCCGTTGAACTGTCGCCCCGCACCGACGAACCGCCTCTTCCCTCGGTGACCGTGCTCTGCCGCCCCAGTGCCGTCGCATGCCCGTCAGTCGCCGGTCGTCGTCGAAGCACCCCACCGCCAGCGCCCTATCCCTGTGCCGCCTCCTCGGCTGAGCCGCCATGGATGGCCGGGCTCGGCTGCTCCGCTGTGTGACTCTACCCATGGCCCCACATGCAGTCACCTTTCCTCTGTATGACAGTGGACCATCGGCGATTTTCCTCTCTATGTGTATGACCAGAGGGCATCCCCCTCCTGTAACCGACAGATGAGCCCTGGCACACCCCTCTTTTCTCGATATGAAATGCGGGACTCGGCGTATTGTCTCCCTAGTGACACAGACGTATGGCTATACTTATATAATTCCGAGAAATCCTAGCCATCTGATCGATTTAGATCTAATCCGAATCGTCGAACTTCTTTAAATCTAGTAATATGCCACCTCCACCCTAGTCGCCACCTGGACATTCACCTCATCCTTGTACCTCCTCTAGTCTTTGGTCTATGAACCAGGTCTTCCAGAGCCAAGTCTATACCAGTGAGTTGCATGTGTCAGCAATAAGCCAAATAATTATTTTAATCCAAAATTCCAGAAAATATTCCCGAGATTATTCCTTTTCCAATTCTTTTCGGATTTATTCTGAATCCAATCTTTCAGAAGCCGTAACTTTTCCGTCTGAACCTGATTCGACCCATTCTTCTTCCTAAATTTATCTAAAATCATGATCTACCTGTTTATATACTTTTTATGTACTATTTATTTGGAGTTTCTTACGGTTTTTCCTTATTTTGCATGTAGTCGTGTATTTTCGCTGTTTCGGAAGATCGCGGAGTCTGCGGAAGAGTTCGGAGGACTTACCAAAGACGTTTCTGTTGCAAGGCAAGTCACACGACAATTCCCTTGAGTATGTTGATCCCATTTGTGAAAATTACTTTATTTTAATGTTATTGCATGAAATGTTTTGGAATGACATTATTACGGGTAATTATTTAATAACCAACATTCCTTGATATTTATGGCCATTTCCTATCTATACCTTGATACCTTGGGTGATTAATGTTGACTAGTTGGACGTGTAATTAATTATCTAGCTAGATTATTTAGGATTTGCTTAGCCATGCCTAGAAACTATGGCGTCATTTTATGAGGGATTACTATTTATTCACCAATGATTCTATAATTGTTAAAGGCTATAGTTTCACGACAGTTGGTCGTGGTTGATTAATTAATTGTGCTAACTAAAACTTAACTGAATGGTGGGTTGTGAGCACCAGGGTTATAAATGTTGCTAGCGGTGCTCATGATAGTTAAGGACCGGTTCGCGGACTACTTGTTGCGAAACAATATCCGTACTAACCACAAGCCAAAATGGGCAACGGCTTTACTTATAGTGTAGCATGTCCCAGCAGGAGGCACCATGGTGTGTTTAGTTGACAGGTGGTAGTGTCAATAAATCCACAATGGCAGTGCTAATAAGACCATATGTTTGGGAGCCAAGAGTTTCTCCAGCCTGAAAGTTGGGCCACCTCTACTGGCTGTGGCTTGGTGCTGAAGCTACGCAAGGTGTTTCGTTCCGCTGCTGTTTTCTTCTGTGTGAGGACTAAGTGTCTCTTCTGTAAGTATTTATCGTTTATCGTTTTTGGTGATATTTATCAAATTGTCAGTTTGTGTACCTCGGCTGATTCCTAGACGAGGATTTATTGCACAAATTAGCTTTGAAAATTCTAGTGAATTTCTGGGCATGACATGAGGGGTTCGGGAAACAGAGGGTATTTTATCAAGGAATATTTGAGAAAACCGGATCTCAGAATATATTCCATTTTCCAATTTCCTCCAAATAGTCTCCGAATCCCCAAACATATATATGTATATCCCGATATCCCAGATATTCCAACGTTCCGTATATATATAAATCCATAATTTCTAACTTCCAATATTCTCATCTCCACAAAAATACCCCCATTTTCCTATTTTTGAAATATTTCTCTATTTTCTAATTCTCACAAATATCCGATATTCCCGAGCCATGCGGTCCCAAAAACTCTAATTCTTCTCAAAACCCAGATTCCATAAATATCCCCGAGTCCAAAGAGATTCCTATATTTTTGGACATCTAATATTCCATTTTCTAAATCTCGCCAAATATTCCCTGATTCCTATATATATATATATAATATATATACCAAATCTATGATTCTTTAGCAGGGATATGTCCTTCACCGCCGAAAGCGCTTCTGGATTTATTCAGCCTAGGCTACGTGCATTATCACTCTATACTTGTAGAGTGTCGATCCATTATCACTCTATGCTTGTAGAGTGTCCTTCTGGACTTATTTTTTACTTTACCTTTGTTAGTCCCTATAATTATGATTTTTTCCTTGCAAATTTCCATCTTTTTCTTGGATAGAATTAACCCATTTTGTTCTACTTTCCTAAAAAATGTTTCCAGGCGAGCAATATGCTCCTTATATGTTGTTAAGAAAACTAACAAGTCATCTATATAGACTAATACAAATTTTTGGTTTTCGTTAAATATGTTTTGCATCTTTCTTTGAAATAGGGCAGGGGCATTTTTTAACCCTAGTGGCATAACAAGCCATTCATAGTGTCCCTAAGAACATGTAAATGCAGTCCACTCTATAGAATCTTCTGCCATTTTTACTTGCCAAAAACCGGCTTTTAAATCAAATTTTGAAATAACTTTCAGCGAAAGGTGAGGCATGCGTGTCTTAACTTTAGCCGAATAAAGGACGCCCGTGTGTGCCAGCTCATGAAGCACCTTGGTGATGAAGATAAGAACGAAGCTCGGACGAGTCCCCTCTCGGCCTCTATAAAAGGAGGAGTTGGCCAAGCCAAAGGGACACACATCAATGAAGCAAGAACTCCTCCAGGCAGAGCTCACAACCACTCTCTAGTCTTAGTAGTAGTAGTTTGCTAAAAAGATACCTTGCAAGTATATTGAAGCAAGGAGTGTAATATACATCAGTGTAAGGTAAGCAATTTTAATTAGCTTGTTTGTATCATCCTTCGGGGTTCCCAAAAGGGAAAACCATATGTAAGCTTGTTTGTTTATTATGAAGAAGTTTCTTTAAGTCTTCCTGCCTATTTGTTCTGGACGAGTGTTTATGCTAGGAACCTTATAGAAGAAACCTCTTCGGTAGTTCTTGTTAATAGCCTGCATCTCGCATAGGCATCAGGAGAACCCGTGTCCGTAGAGAAGTGTTCCCTTCGGGTGGAACTACCTGGGGAGAAGATAACCCCTCAACTAGAATAAGCATGACCAGGGATATTTAAATAAGGCTCTTCTAAAAACAACGAGCGAGAAATATGGTGAGTACCGAGTAGGATGTAAAATTTTCTGAAACAAGCACCGGCCGTCTCAGTAGGTTTTGCCAACCCGTTAAGATCCTGAAGAGTCGAGTGAATAGTAGTGAACAGTAACTTTTGAACAGTAACTCTGAATAGTGCCAGCACTAGTGAAACGAAAAAATAAGCCTATTAAAGATAATTTAAATAATAGTACACTAGGTAAATTAATCACTTAATCATATATCATTAATTTAAGCAGTTTTAATTTGGTATCAGAGCCAGGTCATCATTGAAAAACTAAAGTATTTAAATCTAGAAGCTAATATCGGAAAGGTAATAAATACAAAAGATAATATCAATCTAAGGTGTAGACTGAACCATACTGAAGAACATAGTTGGCACTCTAATAATAGTCAGCTAAACTTAATTGTTGACTTGATATACAATTTCTATATAAATTGGGGGAAAAGACAGGACGATTTGGAGCAAAAATTTAAAGGGTTACATAAAGAACATAAGCAAGTTGAAGAACAATATTATCTTCTTAATAATAAATTAAACTCTGCATTAAAATTACTAAAAGATTTTAAGACAAGGCAAAGTAAAATTGTACAAAACAGTGATTATATCAAGGAAGACTTTGTTCCTCTAAATAAGAAGGTAGACGTCTTATTAAATTCAGACAAAGTTAAAAAGAGTACCGTAGAAGATCTAAGATATCTAGATCAAGAATTAGTTGAAATCAAGAAGTTAATTGAAGAAGTAAAAGCTCTAGTACTTTCTAGCCAAGAAGGCAAAGAAATAGTTTTGGCTTCATCAGATATAGTTGCATCCTCACAAGCTATAAATTCAGAAAAGACCTATCTAGGAATTTTCTCAGAAGAATAGTAAGCAGAGATGACAAACCTTTAAGCAATAATGATAAGCAAAAAGGTAAATATGATGAAGTTGATGATCTGGAAGATGTTGCAAAGTTAGACAAACAACTCAAAAGATATCAGAGAGACACTTTAAGAGCAATAAAACCTCAACAGATATATTGTATGGGATTTTTTGAGAATAAAAATGGGTTATATAGAATATCTATAGAAGTAGAGTTGAGTGTCTTGACAAAACCAGTCGAGCTAAAAATTGTAGCCAAGGAATTCGAAAATAAATTAAAATATACAGGATATAAGTATATTCAACAAGGAATGCACATAATAGGAGTCAAAGGTATGACAAGAAAGAAATTAGGAGCGAAAGTGTTAATAACCTTATTAGACAAAATATGGGACACAATAGACAAAGCAGCTTAGGCTTTTTAGAAGGTGATATGAATGAAAATAGGTTAATAAGCTACATAGCTCTAGATTTAATGATGCTTGTAAAAGAATTTATAGATAAAATGAGTTTTGGTTTTCAAACAAAGGGATACGAAGAATTTAAGGGGACAAACTTGTTAGTAAGTATAGAATTCATAGGAAGATTAACTAACAGAAGTGCTTCTAAATATAAATTAAATGTAAACGATTTGAAAGCATGCAATCCAAAAGAATAACATTCATGAGCCCTTTAAAAATAAGTTCTGAAGAAAGGGCAGGAGAAGAGTGAAAAATTAGTGAATTAATAGAAAGTAAAACTTTGAGTCAGCCCAAAAATCACATGAGCTACCAAAATAGTAAAGGAAATACCAGCATTAGGTTTATAAATTATAAGTCTAGAACAGCAGATGACCTAGATGCAGAAACTTCAGATAAAGATATTATAGATAATCGAAGACATAGTATTTCTGAATTTATGGAAAGGTTAGATCAAGAAAGTGAAATAAAATATTTTGAGGATAAACTAAAAGAAATAGCCGTAGAATATAATAATTCAATGAAGAGTGAGTGGCCTAAAATAAGAGATAAAGAACTTTATTTCTACAGAGAATTGTCTAGGATAAAGAAATTAAAAAAGAACAAAGGCATGGATATAAAAATCCCCCAAAACCAAGAAAGTAAAGTAGAACAAATGAAGCTTAAAGAAAAGGCTGAAGATGACAGAGGGAAGCAGAAGGTTAGCAAAGAATTAAGTGAAGAAGAGCAATGGGAAGAAAATGAGAAATTGCTTTTAGAAAGTTATGAAGAAGAAATTAGTTTGATAAAAGAAATGGAGAATATAGGAGAAGTAGAAGACAACTCGGAACAATATAATGATTTTATAAACTCTTTAGATGATATAGGGTTGCATAATATTGATAATGCTATGGAAGCCATGGAAGTAGACCTAGGAACAGGAAAGAGGAAAAGGTATGGTGAAGGTTCTGTAAAAAACGAAGGTGAAAGAGAAAGGCCAGCTAGAGCAGCAGAAAAATGGCCTCCGGATAAAAAAGAATATTCATATAATTATATCCTAGGACAATATAGGCATATAGGCACTAAGAGAAGAGATTTTGAGAGACCTGTAAAATTTTAAAATCAGAAAAGTAATGGTGCTATATTAAATTTAGCCGCGCATGATCCCATTGACTGGCCAAATATTATTAGTATTTGGAAGGGGTTAATAGTTCAAAAATATATACAAAATCAACACAATATAGGAAGCAAGGTAGAAGATATGATAACTTATTTAGAAACATTTTTGGGTGAATCTGCTAAGTCTTATGGGAACAATGGGTTGAAAAAAATCCTATTAATTATGAAGAACTAAAAAGAACTGGTAGTAATCCACACAATTTTGCAAATGTAATATCCAATATTATCATAGCTGAGGACCCAGAACTAGGCTACACAACTTTGCAAAATGAAAGACTCAAAGAAATAGAAAAATTAACATTGACAAGCTGGAAAGGAATAAAAGAGTTTTCTCAACACTATTTATATAACGCTACTGCTACTAAACAAGGATATAATAGAGGCATAGTTGAGCGTTATTTTAATAAATTACTTGACCCGTTAGGAAGCATGATTTTCAACGAATATAAAAAAGAAACCGAAGGAGCCGAGATTAATATCTCTCAAGCAATAACGTTTGTATTTAAACAATTAAGAAAAATATGTACAGGTATATAAGTTCAAAGGTCCATGAAACATTCTGATTATAATTTTTGTAATAAAATAGTGCAAATACCTCTATCATATGGAGAAGATAGGCATAGAAGTAAAAGAAGCTATAGATATCAAAATAGAAATAACAATAATATTAAAACAAAGAGAAGGTATTTTCTAAGAAGATCAGATAATAAAGCCCCCTTTTTACATAAAAGAAATGTAAGACAATACAATCCCAAGAAGACTTATGATAGAACTTGCAGATACTTTATATGCAATTCACCTGACCATTTGAGTAGGACATGCCCAAATAAAGATCAAAAGAGGTATTCTAGTAAATATAAAGAGCAAGAGAGAGTTTTAATGATAGATAGTGTAAATGAAAATATATTAGTATGCGATGATGAAATAAAGGATGATGAGTCAATATACTCAATCATAGAAACAGATGAAGTAGATAATATTAACAAAGAATATGAGTCGAGCGATGAAGAGTTAGACTTAATTGATGAGCTAGCAGGAGTAAAAATAGAAATGATGGATCAATTAAATTGTGAACATGATTGGGTTAGAGGAAAGGGTGATTGCGATATTAAATGTGCTTTTTGTATTTACTACCCAAGTCAAGATAATAGAGTCACATGTAGTATATGCCTAAAACAAGCTTGTGCCGAGTGTATAGAGCAAATAAACAAAAATGGAGAAAGGAAATAGAATTAGAATAAGATGAGAAGATATTATCAAGCAGAGTACGAGTTTTAGAAAATAGAATAAATAAGTTAGAAGTAGAGTTAGAAAATTTGAAAAATAAAGATGATATTAAGGCTTTGCTAGAAAATGAGACTATACAAAACACTGAATTCAAAGAACAATTGGTAACATTAAAGGACAGTAACACTTCTAAAATAATTTAGCTAAAAGATGCCATAACCAATTTTGGAAATAAATATATAGTAAAATTTCCCTTCAAAGAAATTTTAGGAATAAAGATTCCTGTAAAAGTAAAGCTATCACCAAAGGTATCTTATAAAATATTAGCACTAGTAGACACAGGATGTACAAAGAATATTATTCATGACAAATATTTTATGAAATGCCCTGAAATAGTTCATACAATAGATGATGATAAGGCAGAAATCTCTACAGATATGTCTGGGATAAAGAAAATTCATAACCAGTTAGCTCATAATATTGAAATATATATTAATGGGAAAGATATATAATAGATGAGATTACAATAAGAGATTTATCAATGATAAATGATGACATGATAATTGGCTTAAGGTTCTTACAACAGTCGGTACAAACCACAGTAATACATGAAAAGGGGATTACATTTATTCCATATCAGGATATATGGAATACTGATATATCCTGATTTTACATCAATGAAAAGTTATATGTGGTTCATGCTGAAGTATCAGGCATATATATTGAGATACCTTTTTTTCCTCTCTAGCCTTAGTAGTAGTAGTTTGCTAAAAAGATACCTTACAAGTATATTGAAGCAAGGAGTGTAATATACATCAGTGTAAGGTAAGCAGTTTTAATTAGCTTGTTTGTATCATCCTTCGGGGTTCCCGAAAGGGAAAACTATATGTAAGCTTGTTTGTTTGTTATGAAGAAGTTTCCTTAAGTCTTCCTGCCTATTTGTTCTGGACGAGTGTTTATGCTAGGAACCCTATAGGAGAAACCTCTTCGGTAGTTCTCGTTAATAGCCTACATCTCACATAGGCATCAAGAGAACCCGTGTCTATAGAGAAGTGTTCCCTTTGGGTGGAACTGCCTAGGGAGAAGATAAACCCTCAACTAGAATAAGCTTGATACGTCAAGATGTGACCCTGAAGAAATAAGTGTAAACTATGAGCTAAGTGAGAATATAGATGACTATTATATATCAAATTCCAATATAGAATTGTTCACGCCAAAATTTGGTACGGGTCGTTACCATGTTCGGTTAAGGAAAGAAGCGATATCAGCCGTTGGAAACTAATCCAGAAGAGTCCGAGCTTGGGAAGGAATCGTGAAGACCACGTTATGGCAGTTATTTATCTTATCTATTAGATAGTTTTATCTTTTAGGAAACCTGATCTCTTGTCCGATCAGGTCTGTTAGTTTTCCTTTTCTAGTTAGGAAAGTCCTGTTCCGTGTCCTATAATGACTCTTGTAACTCGGGGTATATATACGTATGCCCGGGGACCTTGTAAACTATCTCTCGATCAATTAAACTTCGGCGCATCGCCACCCTTTCGATGGGTTCTTGCTTCTCGAGCGGGGCTGCATCGGTTAGGTCCGAACTCCTGCGAGAGGGTAAGACTCGTCACCCCTTACGCAGGTGTATCTGCCCTGTCTACGGCTGTATCGGTTCGGTCCGACCTCTTAGGCCGATCAGGTATACCACATCATGCGTGCGTAGATCTTATCAGTTTACTGGGGGCGATTTATCATCAGTTCGTGCTGCATCGGTTGGGTCCGACCTACTGAACTGCCAGCGATAAATCGTTCCTGCTAGGTTGATGGTTTTTGCGCAAGTGTCTTATCGGAATGTATAGCCGATAAGTTATCTTATTACATCACAGTTGCATTAGGTCTATCGGTTTGTTGAGGTTCCTTTACTATTATCGATCTGTGCTGCATCAGTTAGGTCTGAACTACTAGATCGATAATAATAGATTTATCCTTGTCGAGCCGATCGGTGTATATGCGACGTTCTATCGGAGTGCTTAGCCGATAGGTTATCTTTTTACAAAGCCGACTGTATTATCTTTCCTATTTGGTCATCTATATTATCATCGGTTTTCTAGCCGATGCATATGTGTTTTCCTCGGCAGTCGGCTGGCTTACTATTCTGCCTATCTATTTTATCATCGGCTTCTAGCCGATGCACATGTTATACTGACAGCTTATCTATTTGCTTATAGCGTTATCGGTTTCCTAGCCGATACACAGGTGCCATCGGCCATCGGCTACAAGGAGCCTACATCAGTCCGTATCGGCCGATAGCCGATGTGCAGTCACTGCTGACCCAGGCACGAGCACAAGCGAGGACCCGGGAGCGAGAACCCGAGCACGAGACCCGGGCGCAAGTACAGGCGAGGGCCCGGGCACGAGCATAGCGGCAACCGGCTGGAAGGAATCCGTATCGGCTTACTGGCCGATTGGATCAGTAATCAAATTTCTTCATCTCCTTGTCAATTACAGGGTCAAATTGACTGGCACGCCTGCGAACCTCAAGATTTTAGGACCTGCACTGGAGCTAAGCAGATCTCCCAGGCCTTCGCGTGTCACCAGATGCCGAACCAGATCGTCAGCAAGCTTTTTGGCACACCCGGCGGTTTTCGGCGTCAAACAAAGAAATGCGTAGGACTACAGTCATTTATACCAAATTGGTATAGAGATATTAAGTCCAAAAAAGATATTGAAAGAATTGTCCAAAGATTAGAGGACACTCAAATAATAGGAGAAATCCCGATGAAATACTGGAAGAATAATTCAATTACTTGTAAAATTAATATAATAAACCCGGACTATATAATTAAAAAAAAATTTCTAACTAGTCTAATGTCTTCAGAATTAAAGTATCTTTGACCATTTTTCTTAATTTCGCATACAAAGGTCCTGCTAATTTTGCTAAATTGTCTATGTGATTTCTAGCATAATTTATTATCCCTAAGAATTGTTGTAACTCATTTTTATCATTCATGATATCAGGGAATTGTTGGATTTTCTTAGCACTATGTTCTTGTAGATGTATTTTTCCTTTTCCTATTTCATGACCAAGGAAATTAATTTTTCCCTTGCAAATTTCCATCTTTTTCTTGGATAGAATTAACCCATTTTGTTCTACTTTCCTAAAAAATGTTTCCAGGTGAACAATATGCTCCTTATATGTTTTTGAGAAAACTAACAAGTCATCTATATAGACTAATACAAATTCTTGGTTTTCGTTAAATATGTTTTGCATCTTTCTTTGAAATAGGGTAGGGGCATTTTTTTAACCCTAGTGGCATAACAAGCCATTCATAGTGTCTCTGAGGACATGTAAATGCAGTCTACTCTGTATAATCTTCTGCCATTTTTACTTGCCAAAAACCGGCTTTTAAATCAAATTTTGAAAAATATTTACTACCTTGTATTCTATTGATCCATTCTTGCTTGTTAGGAGTGTTATAAGCATCTTCTATGGTATTATCATTTAACCTTTTGTAATTGATGACCATCCTTGATTTACCTTTAACTTCTTCAGCATGATTTCTTACTATAAATGTTGCCGATCTATGTGGGCTTCTACTTTCCGTTATTACTCCTAGTTTTAATAATTCTTCTATATGCATTTTAAACTCTTCTATATCCTTTGGGGTTGCCTCGATTGGGCATGTTTTAATTATATAGTCCGGGTTATTATATTAATTTTACAGGTAATTGAATTCTTCTCCCAGTATTTCGTCGGGATTTCTCCTATTATTTGAGTGTCCTCTAATCTTTGGACAATTCTTTCAATATTTTTTTTGGACTTAATATCTCTATACCAATTTGGTGCAAATGACTGTAGTCCTATGCATTCTATATTGGAATTTGATATATAATAGTCATCTATATTCTCACTTAGCTCAAAGTTTACACTTATTTCTTCAGGGTCGGATCTTGACGTATCAAGGTTATCTAGATTTGTTGTGGTTATTCCACCACGCTTTCGTACTTCTGAGATATATGGAACATTGTCCTGATATGGAATAAATGTAATCCCCTTTTCATGTATTACTGTGGTTTGTACCGACTGTTGTAAGAACCTTAAGCCAATTGTCATGTCATCATTTATCATTGATAAATCTTTTATTGTAATCTCATCTATTATATATCTTGTCTCATTAATATATATTTTAATATTATGAGCTAATTGGTTATGAATTTTCTTTATCCCAGACATATCTGTAGAGATTTCTGCCTTATCATCATCTATTGTATGAACTATTTCAGGGCATTTCATAAAATATTTGTCATGAATAATATTCTTTGTACATCCTGTATCTACTAGTGCTAATATTTTATAAGATACCTTTAGTGATAGCTTTACTTTTACAGGGATCCTTATTCCTAAAATTTCTTTGAAGGGAAATTTTACTATATATTTATTTCCAAAATTGGTTATGGCATCTTTTAGCTGAATTATTTTAGAAGTGTTAATGTCCTTTAAGTTTGTTTTAGAAGTTTCTATAACTGCTTAAATTGATGATATATGATTAAGTGTTCTTTTGGACCCTTTAGTTTTCAATGATGACCTGGCTCTAATACCAAATTAAAACTGCTTAAATTGATGATATATGATTAAGTTATTAATTTACCTAGTGTACTATTATTTAAATTATCTTTAATAGGCTTATTTTTGCCTTTCACTAGTGCTGGCACTATTTAGAGTTACTGTTCAGTACTATTCACTCGATTCTTCAAGATCTTAACGGGTTGGCGAAACCTACTGAGACGGCCGGTGCTTGTTTCAGAAAATTTTACATCCTACTCGGTACTCACCATATTTCTTGCTTGTTGTTTTTAGAAGAGACTTCTTTAAATATCCTTGGTCATGCTTATTCTAGTTGAGGGTTTATCTTCTCCCCAAGCAGTTCCACCCAAAGGGAACACTTCTCTATGGACACGGGTTCTCCTGATGCCTATGTGAGATGCAGGCTATTAACGAGAACTACCGAAGAGATTTCTCCTATAGGGTTCCTAGCATAAACACTCGTCCAGAACAAATAGACAGGAAGACTTAAAGAAACTTCTTCATAATAAACAAACAAGTTTACATATGGTTTTCCCTTTCGAGAACCCCGAAGGATGATACAAACAAGCTAATTAAAACTGCTTACCTTACACTGATGTATATTACACTTCTTGCTTCAATATACTTGTAAGGTATCTTTTTAGCAAACTACTACTACTAAGGCTAGAGAGTGGTTGTAATATTAAAACACTATTAAGTATCTATAATAGTGTTTATGGACTAAGGTAAAATCAATGTAGTATCACGATGATCAGTTTACCTTATTGCAAGGGAACAATAAGGTTCTATATATATGTGTGTGTGTGTGTGTATACACACACACACACACACCAACTCCGTGATATTCCAAAATTCCGAGCGTCTCCCTAATCTACAATACCTCTATTTGTTCCTTGAAAGTCCCAAAGCAAATTTCCAAATTTTGGGGAAAATTCCAGAGAACCCCCTTCTTTTCTCCTTTTTCTTTCCTTCTTTACCCATCCTTTTTTTCCCTTCTTTCTTTTTCTTCCTTTCTTCTTCCTCCTTCTCCTCCTTCTTCTACCTCTAGGCTCTCTCTTTGTTTCTTCTCTTCCCCCTGGTCATAGGAGGCCGCGTCCTCGGCCCGCCCCTGCTACCCCTTAGCCCGGCTGGCCTGCGCCCATGCCCTATCCTCGGCTCACCGCTCCGCCGCCTAGCCCAGCTAGCCCAGCACCGCCGCGTCGCCTCCGCGCCTAGCGCCGCAAAATCCGCGAGGTGCCACCACCCGTCACCGCCCCGGACTCCCTCCCCTATAAAGCTAGGGCCGCCGCCAGCCCCGGAAGCCCTAGCCGCTGCCACCTGAGCCGCCCCTGCTCCCTGCCGCTGCTAGCGCCGCCGCCGTCCTCTACGCCGTGCGCCGTTGCCTCGCTTTCGCTTGTTGCGCCGCCGCCGGTGTGCACGCACCACCGCCGTAGTCTAGCTGCCGCACTGCCCCTCGCCCCTGCCTCTGCATGCCGCCGCTCCTGCATCTCCCGCTAACACCGTCATGTGGACATCATTGTTGCCGTCATTAGCTCCCCGACGGCAACGTGGGTGAGCATCCTGTTCCTCTTGGTGCCTTGCATCGTTGTTGGTTGTCGTTGTTTGTATCCCGAGCCCGCCACCCTCGCCTGCTTCGCTGTCATTGCTGTTCCCTATCGCCAGCTCATCACCAACGTCATCGAGGTCCTGCTGCGCCCCTACCGCTGGTCGTCGCCCTCGTTTTCCCCTGTCATGCATGCCTTGGACAGAGCTCAGCCAGCCCCGGGTCACTGCCATGTGGACCCTGGCGTCTCTCCTTTCCTATGAAAGACGTGTGGACCTCGGCAAATGCATCTTCGCGTCACCACAGTCGTCGATCCTTTGAGACCTAAATCGGGCCGTCCGATCCACATAAAATGCCAAGCCGATCTCAACCGTCGGGTCTCTATAATTCCCCTCAAACCAATACCGTCCGTCCGATCTCCTTAATATCCGATCCAGGCCATTTGTTCCAATGCCCTAGATCCTTGCCACATCAGCCTTGCCATGTCGGACCTAAAGTGCCAAGTTTTTGTCTGACTTGGCTGCCACGTCATCTCCTAGGTCCACGTGACAGTACACCTCGGACAGTTCACCCCTTCAGTCATTACTGTGTACCATGGACTCGGTCCACATGAACCAAGTCCCTGACACTGGGTCCCACTTTCTTTTCTAGTGCAAAAATAATCCTTTTAGTTTAATTCTAAGGGAATATTCTCAAGAATATTCCTTTCTCAATTCTTTTCGAATTTTCTCTGAATTCAATCTTCCGAGGGCTATAACTTTTTCGTCCGAACTCCGATTCGACCCATTCTTCTTTCTAAATTCATCTAAAATCATGATCTACCTTTTTATGTACTTTTATGTACTGTTTATTTGAAGTTTCATAGGATTTTTTTTGTTTTTGTTGACGCCGAAAACCCGCCGGGGCTCGTCCGGCGTCTGGGTGACACGCGAAGGCCTGGGAGATTTGCTTCACTCCAGTGCAGGTCCTAAAGTCTTGAGGTCCGTAGGCGTGCCAGTCAATTTGACCCTGTAATTGACAAGGAGAAAAGAATGTTAAATTCACGAGCCAATCGGCTGGAAGCCGGCTTGGACTCATCTCATCGGCTAATGGCCGATACGCACTGTAGCACTTATACATCGGCTTAGAGCCGATGATGGCAGGAGCAATAGCATAATAATACACAAGTATCGTGCTAGCCGATCATCGAAGGGATACTCAAAAACCAGCTATAAACTTGGTAAAATAAACAGGTATAATGCATAAATAAATAAATCAAATAAATCCTAGCCAATCATAATTTAGTGTTACTGATGTTGCCGTGAAGATATGCCTGTGCCCGGGCCCTTGCTTATATCGGCTCCCGGGGTCTTCATCCGCTGTCCGGGCCCGTACATTGGTCCTTACCTAAGCTCGTGCCCGGGCCCTCACCTGGGGTCGTGCCCGGGAACCTGCTTGTACTTGTACTTGGATTGGCAGAATAAACCCATCGGCTAATCCTTAGCCGATTGTAACAATAATACAGGCAAGAATATATGATAAGGTATGCAATAATATAAATGATAGATAATTGATGAGCCAGCCGACTACTGAACAGAGCGAGTATAGAATAAGACAATGAATAAATGTAGTCGGCTTTAACAGATAACTTATCGGCTAAGCACTCCGATAACACCATTGCACAACACCATCGGCTCATCAAGGGTAAAGCTATTATCGTCAGTCTAGTAGATCGGACCCAACCGTTGCAGCACAGACCAACAATGATAACGATGCCTCAATGGGCCGATAGATATGATGCAACCGTGATGAAGATAACTTACCGGCTATGCACTCCGATAAAACGCCTGCACACAAAGCATCGGCCTAACAGGACCGACTTATCACTAGCAGTTCAGTAGGTCGGACCTAACCGATGCAGCACGAACTGATGATAAATCGCTCCTAGTAAGCCGATACGATCTATGCACGCGTGATGTGATATACCTAATCAATCTATGAGGTCAAACTGAACTGATGCAGCCATAGATAAATTAAATATATCGTGGTAAGCCGACTACCATAAACCGACTAGAATATCGGACCTAACCGAGGAAGTCCTAGCCGATAGGTAGCTGGGGTGACGAGACTTACCCTCTCGCAGGAGTTCGGACCTAACCGATGCAGCCCGGCTCGAGAAGCAGGATCCCGTCGAAGGGGTGGCGATGCACCGAAATTTGTATTGATCGTTGTGATGATTTACAAGGTCCCCGGGCATACGTATATATACCCCGAGTTACATGAGTCCATATAGGACACGGTATACAATTTCCTATCCATAATAGAAAACGCTAACTAATCCTGACCGGACACGAGGTCAGGTTTCCTAAAGATAAACATCTGCCTAATTAATATGTACAGTAAATAATTGCCAAATAACGGTCTTCATGGCTCCTTCCTGATTCCGGTCTCTTCTCCGTCAGTTGACTGCAATTTCTCCTTTGACCGAATCTAATTTAGGGCCTTACCAAATTTTGGCGTTAACACATGCCCCCCAATTTCGGAGTTCTTCAATAGGGCTTCGAAATTCTTCTATTCTGGGCCTCCAGATTTATCCCATACCGAAGCGGCCCAAGATAGCTCACTTGCCATAAATGTTTGAAACAGTGCCAACGGACTCGATTCCCGCTCGGTTGTCACACCTCTATAAAAACGCTTCGTCTCCTTGCCTTCTTTATGCTTTCACATCACCAGAGCACCACCGCTTCATCTTCCAAATCCTCACCAAGCTCTAGCGAATCCAGACGAGTCATTGCAACCTTTTTCTCTGGCCGTCGATCCCTGCAACTTCTCCTACTCCCGTGATGGCATCGGCATCTGCAGTTCCTGAGGTAATCTTCTCACCCGATTATTTTCCCCCAATCTGCAATCTATACGAACCCGATCTGCTATGTTCTTCACCTGTTCTTCGTCGTGTTCTTGTTTACTGTAGCATCTTAGAGCCCAGATCTTGATTCCGGCCGCCGATTACCCCAGCTTTTTCTATCATGGCCCCATGGGCAGCGAAGATCCCACCGATTTCATCAGTGCTGAAACCCAACGTATTCCCTTCAAGAACTCGGCTATGTTGGTCAGTGACTGGACCAACAGCTTCAGGTCATGGCCGAGCAGATTGCCTGGATGGAGAGATTGGTACCTCAGAGTATCGGCCGTGAAGAGAACCCTTTGGGATGAATCACATATCAGCCATTGCATTAATCTCTCCCTGGCTGATATGGAAAGGAACGAGCCCCTACTTGCATCGGCCTCATACTACTGGTTCGATGCCCTCAATGCCTTCATGTTTGGGCACGGGCCGATGACCCCTACTTTGCTGGATGTGACCATGCTCACCTGCCTGGATACGACGAGCTACATCAACCCTTTCAAACTCCGGTTCAAGCCTGCTCACCGGCTCCAAACAAAAAACATCAGCGGCTGGTCCAGGTATATATCTCTCCACAATAAGAGAACTGGACCGGTTGATGATCGGGAGCACGTCGCTTTTCTGAACTTGTGGTTGGAACGGTTCGTCTTTGGTGGTGCAACCCTCGGCCCGACGACCAATATGCAATGCCTGGCAGAGTGCTTGGCCGATAGGAAACAAATTCCGTTGGGGCACTATCTCCTTGGCGCCACCTACCAGCTGCTTCATCAGGTGGCAACTAAGCTATCGGCCGGCCAGCCCGTCGGCCATATTGGGGGCCCTTGGTGGTTTGTACAGCTCTGGCTCAATGTTTACACCTCCAAGGCCATCCCAGAAACTTCTCTTCTTAAGCAATCCTTCCCAGCCGATTACCCAGAAGATCAAGACCCTGTCTATCGCCGATGCATCTCTATGGGCGAAGCTGCATCGGCTCTCTCTGGCAGCAAGATAACCCCTGCTGAAGTTAGTTAGTGGTTCAAGGGGTTTTATTATGGCTTCACCAGGGAGGCCACTCTCTGGTTTGCTTATAATGATGCATCATCATTTGAGATGCCTTCTAACTTTGACCCGCTCAAAGCCCTGGACAATGATGAATCCAAGTCTATCTTCCTATCGGCCATCACTCCCTGTCTACTGCCAACTGGCTTCTCTCTGGGCCGATCGCAGCCTTCATATGAGTTCTATCATCCATCAGTCGGCTCTCGCTAGTTTGGTCTTGGGCAACTTCCCATCGGCCTCTTCTTCATCAACAAACTTCAAGCCCGAGGCACGGTCAGCAGCGCCCTGGAATATGATCGGCTGCGGACTTTGACAGATTCCCTCCTGCTAGGCGCCGCCACCGAGGTGTACATCTGCACTGCCAACACCAAGCCTTTTGTCCGATGGTGGTCAGAATGGAAGAAACACTTGTTCAGCTTAGCGCCCACCTGTTACTGCTCTCGTCTTGACACTGAGTACGTCGAATCCGATGAAGAGGTAATACCCACAAGCTTTAACCATCATCTCTAACCCCTACTTTGCAGGCTGCCAGCGTCGAGCCCCCATCAAGAAGCAACAGTGGTCGGCCGATTCTGTATCAACCCTCATCGGCCACTCCAAACTTAGGGCGCGACGCTCCATCCCCATCGGCTCTCCTCAAGGCGCCTCAGCCGACGGGACCAAAAAGGAAAAAGTTAGCGCATCGCCCCTCCCTGAAGAAACAGAAACCCGATGCTGATATTGTTGCCACGACGCCATCTTCTCCCCAGACCACATCGGCTCCCTCATCTCCTCAGGTATGCACCAAGTCTTAACACCATTATTACCCGTTTTTTCATTTATCTCACCAGCTCCATCTTCAGCTCGAGTCATCGGCTCCAGATCCTCAACCTTCTTCCAACGTCCCCCCAAGCACTGAGCCGATGGCCTCTCCAGCTGCCCCACTCTTGGCACCAAGTCCTCCAGCTGTCGATGAGACTGCCCCTATTCCATCGGCTGACATCGGCCCCTCCAGAGAACAACCTATTCATCCCCTGAAGCCGATGTCGCGCAAGTTACTGATGTTCTTCCTCAGGTACTCTTTTATGTCCATACTCCGCTCTTAACTTTTTTACTGATTCTTTACCGATGCCAATTTTGCAGTCCTTAGCCGATCTGTTCTCCTTTGACATCGGCAAGTACTAGAAGTAGAAGAATCCACAGCCACCAGCGCAACAACCAAACCATCCTTCCAGCCGACGTACGCGAATATCTGACGAGCATCCTCAGTCGGCTGGAAAACCAATTGACGCGCTAGCGGAAGATTGCGGGCCAATCCGGGCAAGATTCACAGAAATTGAACACCATCTGCCCGAAGAACTTGTCGACGCGCTAACTCCCGCAGCATATCTGGAATCCCATAGATTTAAACTCATCAAGCTTAGACAACGTATAGCCGACCGCGCTGACCAACAGAAGACTACCGAAGACATCCAAGCCGATCGGCTATTAGCCCAAGCAGAGAAGAAAAAGCTTGATGACATGGTTGCTGCCCCCCAAGAGCTCCAACCTAAGTTAGACCAGCTGAAGAAGAAGGAGGCCGATTTGCTGGCAGAACTTGAAAGAGTTCGTAAGGATCTTATAGCAACAGAATCCCAACTAATCGGCCTACCGCAAGCCATCCAAGATCAAGAGGCCAAGGTTGCAGCGACAGTGCGTCAAGTCATTCATCGGAGCAAGAACCTGAAGACCATCCCGGGCTCCGATGAAGATGACATCCGTGCTATCAATGAGATTGATCAGATCCGCCTGCACACCATTGAAGCGATCCAAAAATTCTTGTAAACCTTAAACCTTCGTAACTGACGATTTTCTGGAACATGCCGATCACCCTTCTGCTGTCATATAATCCGATCGGCTCTGCTACTTATCCCTTTCAACCCTGATAATATTTCCGCTTGTTTAATCTAAAGGCGATATCGATTGATATCGGCTGTCTTTAGACGATGTAGAAAAATATCGGCTTTCCGAATTGCTTTAGACATCGGCTATACTCAACCGATTCAAGCATCGATCCATACGCTAGGATAGTATTTCTTGAGATATTTTCCGTTAAGCGCTTTAGCAAACTCCGTCCCATCAAGATCTTCTAACACATAGGCATTACCAGGCACACAGCGATTAATCCGATAGGGCCCCTCCCAATTAGGCGACCATTTTCGCAAACTTATTATCTCTGGACCGATCGGGCAAAATCAACTCCACATACGAGATCTCCCTCGGCAAACGACTTATTCACCACCTTTTTGTTGTAATGCCAAGCTGCCTTAGCGTTATTTTCCTTGATCCTCCCCAACGCCCTCAACCGATTCTGAGCTAAATCTTCAAGTTCATCTGTCATTAAGTTATAATAATCATCGGCTGTCAACTGATTTTGCAAAGAAATTCTTCTCGAGCCGATGTTAGTTTCCCATGGTAAAACCGCCTCATGTCCATATACTAACTGATACGGCGGCACCCGAGTAGATCCATGACATGCCATCCGATAGGCCCATAGTGAATCGGCTAATGTAGTATGCCATCGCCGTGGCTGCTCATCAATTTTCCGCTTAATCAACTTGGATCAAACTCTTGTTAGAAGCTTCTGCTTGTCCATTGGCCTGAGCATAATAAGGCGACGAATTTAAATAGCTTAATTCCCATACTGGCAGCAACTGTTGAAACTCATCAGACACAAAGATAGACCCTGATCAGTAGTTATCGTCTGAGGAATCCAAACCGATAAATAATATGCTCCTTACAAACTCGATCGCCTCTTGGACGTAACTCTCTTCAAAGGAACCGCCTCTACCCACTTGGTAAAATAATCCGTTGCCGCCAAATATGAACTTATGCCCTTTACTTGATGGAGGGAAAAACCTGGCCGATCATGTCAATTCCCCAACCTCTGAACGGCCATGGTTTGATGATAGGATTCATAGCCGATGCTGGTGCTCGCTGTATATTTTCCAAAATTTCTGGCTAATCCTGACACCCTTTATAAATAACCTAGCAATCCTCCAGCATGGTCGGCCAAAAATACCTACTCTTCTCAGCAACCCACTTCATCTTATGAGCGACTGATGAGTCCCACAGACGCCCTTCATGCACCTCGCACATAATACTTTGGCTTCTTCAAATTCAGGCACCTAAGCAGAACTCCCTCAAAAGTCCGATAATACAGCTGCCCATCAAGCCAGCACATATTTAGTAGCTTATACCGAATTTTCCTGGAAACGATTGCGATGGATTTTTGCAAGTAATCAACTAACTCCTGTCTCCAGTCATACGGCCTTGTTCTGGATGTCAATATCGGCTATCTCAACCTCAATTTGCCTATTCAGCCGATACCCTGAAGCAATCCGCGCAAGACCATTGGCTTCTAAATTCTGCTCCCTGGGAATATGATCTATTGATACTATCTTGAAATCTCTTAACAAAATCGTGCACTCCTCATAATATGACCTCAAAACATCATCCTGGGCATCATATTCTCCAGACAACTGTTTGACCACCAACAAAGAAATCGCCAATGGAATATCTCTATGACATCGGGCTCCGATCTACCCTTTAAGAGTTGAAGTCCTTTTAACACCGCCTCGTATTCTGCTTGATTGTAGTCCGAATAAGGCTTTATTATAAAAGCAAACTCAAAAACTTTGCCGCCCGAGGCGATATGATCACTAAACCGATACCAGATTCCATGCTTGCAAACCGATCCATCAAAAAACAAAGTCCCATGGGAATCGGCTCTACATAGTCTTCGTGAGCCCCTCTGTGTTGTAGCAATAAAATCGGCCACTGCCTGTCCCTTAACCGCCTTAGCCGATTCATACGCTCAAGTCGAATCAGTCCAAAGCAAAAATCCACTTGCCAACTCGTCCTTTCAAGACTGGAGCCGACAACATATACTTGACCACATCGGCCTGACAAACTACTGTCACGCAGCGATAGGATATAATGCCTTAACTTTGTACACGAGAAATATAAACATAAGCAATAATTCTCCCACTCGCAGGGTATCTCGTTTCAGCATCCAAAAGCCTTCTGCTCAGATAAAACACAACTCGCTCCTTTCCCTCAAAACTCTTGAACCAAAACAGATCCGATGGACTTCTCATCGGCCGATAAATACAACCTGAACGACACTCCTCTCTGCGGCAGAATTAAAATAGGCGGGGAACTCAGATAGTTTTTTCTCGTGCGAACGACCTTCTGCTGTGACTGGGCCCCCACACACAATTCTTGATGCGGCTTTCAACTTTAAAAATGGAGTAAAAGACTCAATTTTCCCTGATAAATTTGATATAAATCTTCTTAGCAAAAATTAATCTTGTCGATCAATGATTGCAGCTCTGTCTTATTGCTTGGTGGTTCTGTAGTCTTAATAGCTCTGATGCTTCGCTGACTAACCTCAATCCCTCGCTCATGCACCATAAAGCCAAAAACTGCCCCAGCTGACACACCGAAAGCGCACTTATTGGGATTCATCGCTCAGTCCGTATTTCTTGGCCCTCTCCAGCACTCTTCGTAAATCGGCTATATGGCTTTCCCTCACTTTTAGACTTAACCACCACATCAATCAATGTAGATTTCTACCAACAAGCCGATAAGATCATGAAATATATAATTCATCGCTCTTTGATACGTCGCACCGGCACTCTTTAATCCAAAAGTCATTACTACCCACTCATACAAGCCGATAGCTCCAGGGACAATTTACCGAAACGCAGTCTTGTGTATATCTTCTCGGCCATAAAAATCTGATTGTATCCTGGCATTGCCGTCCATGAAGCTGATAATCTTGTGACCTGAGGCTGCATCCACCAACAAATCCGCTATCGGCATTGGGTATTCATCCTTAGGGGTAGCTTTATTTAGATCCCGGAAATCAATACATATCCTCAATTTCCCATTTTTCTTCTCCACCGGGACGATATTAGAAACCGCACGTCAGCGTATCGGCATGGTCTTATGAACTTGGCATCATATAACCTCGTGATCTTCCGCCTTGATCGGCTCATATAATTCTGCCTTGAACCTCCTTGGAGCCTGCTTGAATGGCCGATACCCTGGTCCCTTAATAGGCAGCGGGTGCCGATGTTCAAGAATCGATCGGCTTAATCCTGGCATCTCATGGTACTCCCAGGCAAAACAATCCCGATGCTGTTTCGCTTCAGCAGTGCTATCAATTCCTCTCGTAGTTCAGGACTTAATTTTTTGCTTATGTACGTCGGCCTTGTCTATCTCCGGTCCAATATCGATCTCTTTCCAAAATCATCAGCCGACGTAAATCCTTGCCCTCCCCAATTTCCCCCTCAAAATCTTCAATAGAAGCATCCATCAATGTAATAATTCATGAGCCGACTTGCTGGATCGGCTGTATTCGCCTAAGGCTAGTAACCTTGAGATAGTCGCCTTTCCCATAATACTCTCCACGGATAGGCAGTCAACACCATCTATGCTTCCCAGACTGGATCGTAATCCAAAGGCGGTCAAAAAAAAATTTGGGGTTGGTCCGATCTGCTAGCACTTACCTCGACTTGGATCTCCCTGCCACTGTATCCAGACATTGATGCATTGTCGAGCACGCAACAGTTCGCGTGAATCCTAGTCCCTGCAGAGGTAAGCAAGCTGTACTGATCCCTTTCCGTCGATGACGAAAAACTCGTAGTTGGCAATGTCTTGTTTTCCCACTGTTAGCTCCACGTTCGAATATTTTATACGCTCTTTTCTCCTCTGATGAATTTCGCCTGAAGTCTTTAAGCACCATATTGTCTTGATCAGATCTTGGCAGTCTTCCCCAACTAATATAAGTTCCGGAATGTGCATGACCAAGGCATGAGATTAACCGCGGCCCTCCATCAACCAACATCTTTGTCAATCGGCGTTCCTTTACGTAACCTTGATGTATAAACGGCCATTTCAAGGTGCCGATGCTCTGACTCCTCAAGGTTTATCAATATGGCTTGATCAGATTGTAATGTCAGTTGAGCGAAAACCTCCTCATCGCCTCTTTGTCTGATGAAAGCGCTTTATACTCCCTAAAGGACAAGGCAGAAAGAAAACCATGTCCACCGGAGCTGTATGCATCCTTGCATCGTCCTTCCTCCTTACTCGCTTGAAACTTGTTTGGTCCTCTTGGGACGATGATCGGCTTCCTCCTGATCCTGGCGCTGCTCTTCCTTTTTGCTCTTGGTGTCGTAACCGCTGTGCCCTTCTCTTTCTGATTCTTCGTGAATATCCGCTGGGGACACCACTGAGGATTTGGACCTGTTTCAGAGCCCAAACAACAATAATAGTTTTCATGTGCTTCTTCTTCATCCTCTTCAAAGAACTCTTCATGGATCGGCCTAGTCGGCTATAAACCGATGCCTTCTTTTCCCAAAGAAGGCCGATCTTGTGAAACTATACTCTGATCACTGCTGGACTGATCACGATGCTTTACTACACTGCTACACTCGGGGGCAATTTTCAACCTGATGGCAGTCTCATCCCTTGATCCCAGCCGCAGAACCGGAAGATGGGCAGTCCCAGTGTGGATTATATTGTTCTGGTTCATCCTCTGTTCTCATATCTTGAATATTTTTTCTATCATGTCCGATGAAGTAATCCTTGACTGGTACCTTTGAATGTCTTGAGCTCCATCGGCTGATCCCTTGATGATGACCCGCATAGACCATGTTTTACGGGGAACGGGTTGCCCATCTATCTTCATTGGCATTTCTTGTCTTCAAACTTGATTCGTCCTTGCTCACAGCCAACGTGAATTTGTTGCCGAAAAACCTTGCACTCGTTCAGTATGGTGCGATATCGCACTGTGCCACTTGCAATATTTCTTCTTCTTTAGTTCTTCGGCTGATGGAATCACCACTACGGGTTTTTGGCGGCAATTGTATTTGCTTCTCTGATTTAACACAAGTCAAAGATTTTATCGGCTTTACTAACATCAAAATCATACCGTCCTCCCTTGCCGATATCTTTGACCCACGGGCATGATACTGACTTCTTGTTCCTGGCCCACTCCGCCAATGCCAACTTCAGCATCGGATTCCTCATCAATCTGAGTCCGTTGAAATATACCTGAACCTGAGCAATCTCCTTCTGGTACTTGTCCCTTTTCGCCTCTTGAAATCGGCTTTCATGAGCCGATACCTTCTGTACCAGGTGCGACAGGGATTCAAACTCTTTGTGAAGAACAATCCTCTCCTTAACGCGGCGCATTTGAGAGAGCAGCAAACCCTGAGAAAGCCAGATCGGCCAGATGCCCATTCACTCAGATTTAATACTTAACATCGGTTTCTGATAATCCCGAAATCGCTGAATATATTCCGGTACTGTTTCATCCTGGTCGCTGCTTAACCGATGTCAAATCAGACAGTCTCAACTCATGATTCAGCAAAGAAAATATTTGTGAAACTGCTTTCTCTAGATCGGCCACCCCCCGAACAGAATTCGGCGGTAATGAAAGGAGAACATGTAAAAGCGATCCAGATAAGTGATAGATGGGAAAAAACCTAACCCTCAGGGCCTCTTCAAAGCCGATGCCTCCCCAGCACTGTTGCCAATGAATCGGCTGACTATGTCACAATTCTACTGTAGACGTGTTGTCCTGCCTCGCTGAAAACTTAGAAAAATCCGGGACCCGGTATCGGGTACTGTGGTAACGGAACCCTATAAAACCACTCAGGATATGGGTGCCGATACATGAATGCTTGTATTCCTTGGGCTTGATCCCGAATTGCTCCCTTACTATTCTTCAACCCGTGCCGACAAGTTGGTTCTTCTCTTACATTCTCCTGTTGATACTGGCTGATACTTGTCTCGGCGGGGTTGGTGGCCGATTCTGTCTGTGATATTCCCTCTGGTAGTACCCGGATCAATGCTCCGCCTCCCTGGACATTCTGCTGATATCCCTCCATAGTGGTCCGTCCGATGGACCCAGCAGGAATATCTTTGTTTGCCCCCAGCCTGGTTCTGTGTAAATCATAGCTCTGGTACATTGCTCTGTGATGTTGTAGCTGATGTTTGTTTCATGGTGCGGGAGTCCAAACAGGGACCCCGAGTTGGTTCTTGGGGCAATTGATCCATCAACAGTCTTCTTGATGAGATTATTATTGACAGTGTGTTTACCAAGACTCTCCGACTGATTGATGAGCGCATGGTGAACAGCCTCATTAACCATCTCCTGCAAAGGCTTGATTGGTGGACTCTCGTGGTTGTGTGCGGCTCGATTCTCCTACCAGTACTGGTTTCGGAACTAGACTTCTGAATCGGCCCTTGCCTGTGTCATAATGAAGGATTCCTACACAGCTTCTGAAATTTGTCATGGTCTGTTCACTTGCTGTTTTTGTTCTTCAGTTAGATCTTCCATGGTGACTGGTATTACATTGTCTGTCTTGATCTCTTTCCCAGCCATGTTGCAAGTTTGATTGTTAAACTTTGCGTTGAAACTTTGGTTGAAACTTCGTGTCCCACTGGGGCGTGCCAAAGCGTGTTGACGCCGAAAACCCGCCGGGGCTCGTTCTGGTCGTCTGGTGAACACGCGAAGGCCTGGAGATTTGCTTCACTCCAGTGCAGGTCCTAAAGTCTTGAGGGTTCGTAGCCGTGCCAGTCAACTTGACCCTGGTAATTGACAAGGAGAAAAAATGTTAAATTCGCGAGCCAATCGGCTGGAAGCCGGCTTGGACTCATCTCATCGGCTGATGGCCGATACGCACTGTAGCACTTATACATCGGCTTAGAGCCGATGATGGGCAGGAGCAATAGCATAATACAAGATCGTGCTAGCGATCATCGAAGGGATACTCAAAACCGCGGCTATAAACTTGGTAAAATAAACAGGTATAATGCATAAGTAAATAAATCAAAATAAATCCTAGCCAATCATAATTAGTGTTACTGTGTTGCCGTGAAGATATGCCTGTGCCCGGGCCCTTGGCTTATATCGGCTCCGGGTCTTCATTCCGCTGTCCGGGCCCGTAACATACTGGTCCTTACCTAAGCTCGTGCCCGGCCCTCACCTGGGGTCGTGCCCGGGAACCTGCTTGTACTTGTATTGGATCGGCAGAATAAACCATCGGCTAGTCCTTAGCCGATTGTAACAATAATACAGGCAAGAATATATGATAAGGTATGGCAATGCAATAAATAAATGATAGATAATTGATGAGCCAGCCGACTACTGAACAGAGCGAGTATAGAATAAGCAATGAATAAATGTAGTCGGCTTTAACAAATAAAGCTATCGGCTAAGCACTCCGATAACACCAATGCACACACCATCGGCTCATCAAGGGTAAGCTATTATCGTCAGTCTAGTAGATCGACCCAACCCGTGCAGCACAGACCCACAATGATAACGATACTTCAATGGGCCGATAGATATGATGCGACCGTAGTGTGAATGAAGATAACTTACCCGGCCGGCTATGCACTCCGATAAAACGCCTGCACACAAAGCATCGCCTAGCAGGGGAACCGACTTATCACTAGCAGTTCAGTAGGTCGACCTAAGACGCGATGCAGCACGAAACTGATGATAAATCGCCCCAGTAAGCCGATACGATCTATGCACGCGTGATGTGATATACCTAATCAATCTATGAAGGTCAAACTGAAAATGATGCAGCCAAGATAAAGTAAATAGTATCGTGGTAAGCGACTACCATGAAACGACCTAGAAATACATGACCTAACCGGAAAGATCCTCCTAGCCGATAAGGTAGCGCCGGGGGACGAACGAGACTTACCCTCTCGCAGGAGTTCGGACCTAACCGATGGCAGCCCGGGCTCGAGAAGCAGGATCCCGTCGAAGGGGGTGGGCGATGCGCCGAAATTTGTATTGATCGTTGTGATATGATTACAGGTCCCCGGGCTACGTAAAAAAAAAAAAAAAAAAAAAAAAAAAAAAAAAAAAAAAAAAAATATAATACCAAAGCCGAGTTACATGAGTCCTTATAGGAACGGTATACATTCCTATCCATAAAGAAAACGCTAACTACCTGACTGGCACGAGGTCAGGTTTCCTAAAGATAAACATCTGCCTAATTAATATGTACAGTACAATAATGCCAAATAACGGTCTTCATGGCTCCTTCCGCCGATTCGGTCTCTTCTTCCGTCAGTTGACTGGGCAATTTCTCTTTGCCGAATCTAATTAGGGCCTTAACAAATTTTGGCGTTAATCAGTTTTACGTGTAGTTAGCAGTTTCGGCCGATTCACAAGGATCGCGAAGGGCTTCGAAGAGTTGGAAGATGTTGCTGAAGACATTTTCTTTGTAAAGGCCAAGTCAACGAAATCTCCTTGAGCATGTTTGATCATTTGTGAAAACTATTTTAATTTTAACGTTATTGCATGAAATGTTTTAGAATGTCATTACGGGTATTTATTTATTATCCAATATCTTGATAATTATGGCCATTTTGTTATTGTTATCTATACTTGATACCTTGGGGTGATTAATGTTGACTAGCTGGATGTGTTTAATTATCTAGCAGATTATTTAGATTGCTTAGCCATGTCTAGACATAGCGTCATTTTTCTGTGGGATTACTTTTCATTCACCAATGTTCTATAATGTTAAAGGCGATAGTTTCAGACAGTTGTTGTGGTTGATTGATAAAATTGTGCCAACTAAACTGACTGAATGGTGGGTTGTGAGCACCAGGTTTCTTAATGTTGCTAGAGTGCTCATAGACAGTTAAGACGGCAGTTTGTTGACTAACTTATTGGCGAAGCAATATCCGTCTAACCACACGCATAAATGGACAACGTTGGACTTGTAGTGTAAGCATGTCCCAACAGGAAGGCACTCATGGTGTGTTAGTTGGAAGGTGGTAGTGTTCAATAAATCTAATGGAGTGTCCAATAGAGACCATTGTTTTGGGAAGCCAGAGTTTCTTTAGCCTGGAGGTTGGGCCACCTTTACTGGGGAGTTGGTAGGTGGACATTCTGTTGGGAATGTTAATGCGAAGGGTCTTGTCACAATCTATATATTCGGGTACTTACAAATATCGCGATACATGGCTGACATGATGTTGAGATTGTGTCTTGTGGGTAAAGTTGTACACCTCTGGCTAGAGTTAAAAACTATTCGATAGCTGCGCCCACGGTCAATGGGGCGGGCCTAGCAATGTTTTCTATGATTAGTCCCACACTACTAATAATGCTGTTAATGATGGATCTGTATAGCTCCAGTTTGGAGAGTTTGGCTTGGCTTGAAATGCTTGGAGGCGTTGTTGCAGTGGTTGGTTAATATGATAATAATTAAACTATTGTTTCCAATGTTTTTTAAATGCAAAATGTTTTAAATGTGTTTATGAAATGACCCATACTATGCTTTCCTTTGGAACCTGTTGCAATTACATTGCATTTCTTAGTGTGGCTGTTGAGTACGGTGGGTGGTACTCAGTCTTGGCATTACGTAATATCAGAGTGGAAGCTTAGCGGAGAAGGAGAAGTTTGGTGTTTTTGGTTATACCCTATTGAGGCTACCTGTGGCTTGGGGTGGCTGCTTTGCTATTGCCGTTCCACTGCGTTTCTTCTGGTGAGGACCCAGTACCTTTTTTGTAAAGTAGTTATCGTTACCCCTTTTTTGGTTATGTTGATCGATTTGTCGATTGTGTAGCTCGGCTGATCCTGGATGAGGATTTTATTGCACAATTAGCCTTTGGAAATTTTCGGTGAATTTCTGACAATGACAAGTTGGTG